>JAKJXP020000121.1:0-121129 GCA_022225965.2 Diatrype stigma | reverse complement strand
AAAGATAGCTAAAGTATTTTAAACTAATTATTATGGCTATTTTTTATTGATAAATCCGTTTTTTTTATTTTATTTTTCTAAAATATACTTATTTTTTAAGTTATTGGTGTATTATTTATATTTTAGTATAATTTTTTTTTTTTTTTTTTTTTTTTTTTTTTTTGGAGTTTGGAGTTTGTGGGAGTGAAGGGGGTTGTCGTAATGACCTGCATCTGTGATTAGTCGTCAACGACGAACGTATGTCAACTCATGTCTTCCATCTGTGCTACTTGTTTTGTGTACCAACGAGTTCGTCCTCTGTAGCCTCTCCATTCATATAATTATCTACGAAAAAGTCTCGTGGATGAATATCAAGGTAGACACAGGTTCCCTCTCTATTCCGGGATTGAGTACACACGCAACTTTTCAGATGGCATCATGTATAGGTATAAGCTCCCTTCAAATAGTTTCCTCACGTTGTCTAAGCATGGATGCAATAGGTAGGATCATCTATGCCTTCATCTTTATGTTCGTCGAACCCCATATCATTCTCCTTATCCACATGGATTCATGCTTTGCAGTCTCATTGCTTGGGACAATAAAAAGGGAAAGTTGGTTACGGAAGGGGACTGGGAGGTGTTCGTTGGGTCAAGCCGTTTCGAAGGTAAGCTCTCGAAAGCGGGACAGATGATAGGCTGTCGAGTATTTTGAATCGAACTTCACTATACCTAGCGATCTGGCCAAAGCATTAGACCATAATTATGGGAAGATGCTGACTGTATCATGAGCAACGACCGCGAAATGACATCAAAAGTGGGTTGACAAGGAACTGAGGGTTATACTGAATGGTGAACTGCCGCTTGACGGCATAGTGAAGGGTGGATGGGCAGCGGAGTGGGATTAATTCCAGGGAACAGAATGCCGACTAGACAAGAAATCTGCCTCTGGTGGAAATACTAGGAAAAGGACAAGAACGAAAGGGAAAGCCAGATGCTGGACGAAGCTACCAAGCAATGTTGCTCAGCACGGCTGGCAAATGTTGTTTTGGTCAAGGAACGAGCAGCGTGGAGTCCGGAACCAGACATCCAGATTTGTGAAAGGCCGAGGTAGGTTATTTCGCCCATCGCGAATCACCCAAGCCCGGTCCTTTTAGCATACCGCTTTTGGCGGTGCGACCTGAGGTGCGATGGCTATCCACCATTTGCTGTGCATCGTTCTCTGAATGCTCGGAACCCTCCTCACTTGGTCTGTTCCATCTCGAACTAGCAAGTCCTCCTAGTCTGCCGCTGCGAGCTTGACCGATGGGCAACGGAGCAAAGACATCTTCCATCATTGCATCCTCTTGATCGTTGACGGAGCCACTTCGTGTCGAACTGGAAACCTGGCTGGTAGCTGCGGGATACGTGCTCGAGTGTGTGGGTGCAGTACCCGCCTGGTTGTCCCATGGGCTCTCATTGAAATCAATAAGATCATAGTCGTCGGGCGTATCGCTGTTCTTGTTTGGTTCGGTGGTCTGTTCAAACGCCAAATGACCCGTCTTCACACGCTTCTGATCATCATTCTCTTCTCCTTCTCCCAGTACTGAGCGCTTAGATGGGTTCTGGCGATTTGTCGTATCTGACATATGGGCTTGCAAACCGGCTGAAGAGTTATAACCACTCGTTGAACCGAATATAGACTGAGGCTGCTGCACATGAGAGGGCTGGGGGGTGCTAATGCTAGAGGCAGAACTCGGCGATGTAGTTAGAGGACCCCATTGGGATTGCATCCGAGTGTTACTCATCACCTCAGGGGAACGAGCTCGCGGCTCCTCATTCGGGTTCACAGGAATGTGCCCATGTCTAGGACCCGGGGCACCTCTTCCAGCTTGGGCTCTATGGTTCCCTCGAGGAGTTGACTGGTGAGGAGGCCGAGCTCCGGGGCCGGAAAGGGCATGGTTCTGGGATGTGCGAGCCGGGGACTGTTGGGACGTACGGCTAGTCGAGCCTCTGTCAGGTGGTCGCTGCCCTCGACCTCTTCGATTGGGCCGTTGTCTCTGATGGAACGAGTCCCGCAACTCTTTGGCTACGTTCATGTTCCCCTCTTCAAACATCTTGAGACGAATTTTAGTGTCTAAGATGTGCGAATACAGTCGTTCTGGATAGTGATAGTATCGGCAACGGTGTGATGATTCGCCGAGATCGGTGGATTGGAATCTGTCTAACTTGAGAACCCCTTCGCTATCGAAACCGAAGGGTGAAGTCAGTGACTACGGTTTGCGTGGCCTAGTTGCTATTCGAAGCAGCGTGTTAGATGCCCACAGCATAGTCTCCAGTAATACATTTCCTACTAACTTGCAATAATATCAATGGATGCCGATGCTATTGGCCTGGAATGGTCCAATGTATCGAATCGAATGGTCGTGGAAGAGAATGTGACAGATACTAAACGGGATGGTGATCTTCTCGACTAAGGGATATCTGTCTGAACCAACGAGGTTGACTTGTCTGCTCGAGTTCGTATTAGGAGAAGGAGCGTCTCGAAGAAAGGTAGTCGAGAATATCGAGAGACACCTAGTTGTTGTATCCCAAGAAGAACCTCAAATGCTCCCGAGAGAGAGGCGACGTCCACAGGTGTACCTATGATGAGTACGGTTGCATTACTCGAGAGTGATATGTTTGCGATGGGTGTAGGAAAGAAATATCCCTACTTTAGCTATGCCTGGAGACACCCTCGAGTTGATCTGGGAAAACTCGAGGGAGAAACATGCACAGAGAAGTAGGAATAAAATCGGATGATAATGGGTTTCCTGGATGGGCGGGATGATGGAAGAGGATCGTGGGTGCGTTTCACTTCCACTACCATGTAAAGTAGTAGGTAAGGACCTAAGTAGATGGATAAAAACCCCCCCAATGCATGTACTGATTTAAGAACTTGGGAGGTATGTAGGAGTATTCGTGTATGGAAGGAAGGAATCAGGCTGGGAACTGCTACCTAAACATATATTCGGCGCGGCAACTGCGTCTTGTAGCTTCCCAGACTTGTACCTACTCCTCCCCTTATGCCCAAGCGTGGAGGTCCGATACTTAACAAAGGACATCCTTCCTCCGCTTTCTACCTTGTTATGCAGAAGCCCTACTACTTAGATAGCATCCATTGAAGGGTCTGAGGAAAAGATTGGCTAAGTGCCTATGTACAGATTCAGGTAGAAGTCAACAACGACGTGCTTGTCCGGGCACCCAATGATTCCCAGACAGTTGTGTCATCTTGTAGAGACACCTCAAAGAGACCCAGTCGTCTCCCCCTCCCCTATTCTTGGCCCAAGTTAGGCTAGGCCAGGCCTTCTCAACCCCCATGGATTAATTTTGGGGATTTCGAGTGACTTGCTTCTTAACCCCTATCGTACTTTCTATAGTGTTGATATGGGTTTCACGGTGTTCAGGTTTCCCTGCCTCTTTCAACCACTGTATATCAACGATAGGGACATGGTGTCTAGTGAAATCGATCAATGGCTTGGAGTTGGGGGCGTTGTGATGAATCCCAATGCAAGATACACGCGGAATACCTAGTGATTGAGATAGACGCTCTTCACAGGCCTTTGAGAGTCCAACCAGCCGGACAGGTAGCTGCTCAGGATGTGCCCTAGATGCTACCGCAACCATTTGAGGTAGATGAGTATTGAGCACGTTTGGTTGTCCTGATCGGGCCACGAAGATAGCTGAGTAAGGGCATACGGGACAAGTTTTAGTTGTTTGGTCTTCCGATGGAGCATCACTTTGACCCTTTGCAGCTGCCGACTCCTGCAGACGACGGGTAATAGTAGACAGTCCGATGTCTACATATGACCGGAGCTCTGGAACAGGTGGAGTTGGAACAGGTGCAGTAGGTTCGGCCGACTTTTTGGAATCCTTCCGTTTCCGTTTGCTGTCCCGACGGCCTTTAGAAGCAATGACATGCTGCGCTCGGTATTGACCCAGAGGAGCAAGTAGGCTATGGCGTTTGATTAGGACCTTGCTGATTCATTGGGGTCATGAGGCCAGCTCTCCTTGAAGACGGCTACCCATCTTCTCGGCTTCTTTGCAACTTACCCGCATAGAAGTTCCAATATCGTATCTTGGTCTTCAAGAGCTACCATCGGCCTACCACAACGCTTGTTAATAAAGCACTGTAGACCGTCACCTTTCACCTCACACTTACCATGAGACAGACGAATAGGGCGTGTCTAATTGGTATAGTAACCTCTTCTTTTTGTCCATTCTTCAAAGTACCCAACGTGGTGGTTGGTTATGGGTATGAATTGGATTGAAATGTGTGATACTAGGCAACTGATGCAGTCGGGTAGTGCGCACTGCAAGACTTTATGGCCTGGTCCTAAGACTCGAATTCTTTTGTGATGTAGCTAGAAATAGGCAGATATCATCAGGATAATAGTATGTGACTTTCATGAATCATGTTGATCTTCTGAATGCTTGCCCGAACTCTTCAGATACCTAGGCAGGTAAAGACCTAGGCAGGTCAAGATAGCATCTAGCCTGGAGATACTTTCATGCTGAGTTTTGAGTTAGAAGGTACTAGGTATGCTCTAACCTTAACTTTCAAGCAAAATTGGCCATATAATGGAAGTCCGTAATGGTCTCTAGCGTCAAACTAACTGTATATAACGTACATATAAGGATGGTCATAGCTTCAACCTCGGGACAGATCCGACTTTAGGACAGACCCGACAACATCTTCGTCATGAAATACTACGTAAACATGGTATATACCTAGTGCCTAGTTAAGAGACAGGTATGTAGGTAGGTAATGCAATGGATAATCCCTCTTACAAGAACAGTGTAATACCTAGGTACCTAGGTAGGTAGCTGCACATGTGAATCAATACCTACATGCAGTGTGTAAGTGCCCGCCACCTACCTAACCCTAACGTACTGTACCTGACTACTAAACTAGGTACTAGGTAAGTAGGTATGTAGAACTGTAAGCTTTAAGACCGGCAAGTTGACATTTCAACCTGGGCTACACATTAGCTAACTATAACGTCATCATGGGGCTTTACACATGGACAAGAGATTCAAATCGCGGGTGTGCGCACTTCAAGGTTGATAAAGCACTTAGCACCCTGCCTATACCAGGCCCTGTTCTATGGAGTGCAGGGCAGGCAATGTACCATAGTACCTAGGTACACAGTTCCTAGAGACATCAATACATACATAAGTCGGGTCTATGCATCAGCTAAGGTTATTATAAATAAAGGGTATTATGAACACCCTGGGCTCTAGCATTGAAGTGGCATGCAAAATGCAGGGCAAGATTCCATGGAATGCCATAAGGTATCTAGGTAGGTATACATACCTACCTACCTGGTAATAGGTGCTTAGCCTTGATATTTACCATACTTGGTAGGTATGGAACATCATAAATGTTAAGCTCTTAACCAGCTTTCCAGTCTACTAGGTACCTACCTCCATACCCGCCAGGTGGTATTGAACATCTCTCCATCCACATGTAGATATTACCCGGTAAATGTATATGTAGGTATAGGTTGTCAATGATTACAAGGATCTATCATGCATATAGAGATAGGCCAAAACCTAGAGCTTGCCAGGTGCATGTTGCTACATACATAGGTAGTAGATACATACATACATACATAGACCAAGAGAGGTGCTTGTCAATTGTACCTACCTGGCAGCCGGGCAGCCTGGGTAGGTATGTGACGTGACTGGCTCACACTCGGTTTCCGCTCATCATTGGCGGTGCCTGCCTACCTCTACTGCTCTATTTACAAGCTGGCCCTTCATTCCATTTATTCATCCACGTCCATTCACCAACCCTGCATACAGCTTCACTTCGTCGACCGTCAGACCCTTATACTGTCAACAGAAGGTAGGAGCAAATTTCTTCTCTCGCCTGCCTTTGATCGTCTTTCTGTCTGCTCTCCCCCAGATACAGACATACATGCATACACGTACGTACATGGCCATTTCTCATACCTACGCCCCCCTTCGTGCATGCTGAACCGGCTCATCTACAGCCTTCCTGCATTCCTCCAACCCATGCCTACATAGCAGCTACATACCCTAAGGCTGCCTACCCACCTCGGTGATTCACATACCCACAAACCAGGCGGCAGGCTAAGAGCCTAAGACTAAGGCTACGGGCTACAACCGCCCGGTGAATGCCTGCCCTATAACCTATCCGTAGGCGTTGTAGGTACCCGGCTGAGTGAACCACTTGCCCCGCCCCCACTTAGCACCAATAACGTCCCCCCTACGGCACCTACCCCTAGTCAACCTCTAAAAAAAGTACCGGAGAGCTTCTCCAAAAGCCCACTTGCCTGCATCATTTCGTTGCAAATCACCAAAGCTACGTCGACCGACAGAGCGTGTGGTGTGTCTGTGTCTGCATCTGCATCTGCATCTGCATCTGCGTCTTTCGTTGCACCTCGAAAGACCACATTTTCCATTCAAAGAAGCTGAGGAACAAGGCTACCAATCTCCCTCTCGGCTTCTTCCTGCTTCTCTATCTACTGTATTCCTATAATCTCCCCCATTCGGTTCTTCCATACACTACCCCGCCTGCCCGCATAACCTGAACCTGCACCTTTCATCCAACTCAGATGCTGATTCTGGGACCTGCCAGCCGCCGAGACTTCTCGCGCGAACCTCCCAAGCTCTGCCTGGAGCTCCAGCATTCTTACGCCTACCATTTGCACCAACAGCCAGATGGATCAAGATTCAAGATCTTCTGAGTCGCGAGAAAGAGCCCTCTCTTCTGAGCTAAGCTCTACGCGACCTAACCCTTTTTACGACGATCAAGACGACCTTTCTGCTAGAAAACGCCGCCGAACCTCCCCTTCTTCCGCTTCCCGCAGTAGATCCGTCGACACCGTCAAATCCCAGGACGACCCGACCGCAGCCTCCGCCAGTGCATCCGATTCTAATATGAAGATCGATTCCCCCGAACCCGAGTCGGAGCCCGTGCTCCCGAGCACCCCAGCTCGACCAGAACAGCCCACGGAACCCGTATCGAGCCGGGTCACCCTAAATCTGAGGAATGCTGACAGCCTCGAGGCTACCCCCGCGTCTCCCACCTCCCCTACACCTGCAAAGTTTCGCCCAGATATTATCAAGGCCGGCGTCGAGGAGGCAGGAGTAAGAATGAAGCAGGCAATCGCCGATGAGGCCTCTTCCCCACTAGAACCTAGCCATGCGAGCCCCCAAGTTCCAGTCATATCCATCGAAGACGACGACGACGATGAAATTGAGGCTATGCATAATGAACCAGAAGCCATGCAATTTGATGACAGACAGGCAGCCCAGCTTGCTGCCCATCTAGCTGATTTCCCTTACCGCGCCCCAGCGGAAGCCACTCATGATACCCTTCGCCGCCTAATAAATTATTTTCAACATGGTCAGTATACACTTGCCCGCAGTGGAGAGCTTGTCTAACTATGTTTCAGAACCCCTGGAGTTCGAAGATGTCGTCCAGAACCTCTATAGTTGGATAAGTAAGATTGCGAGTTATGCGCATGTTGAGTTTTACTCTGTCGTTATGGAAGCCTACCTGGAGAACCGCCTATTTTGGCAAATATTACCTGAGCTATTATCTCAGATTGTCAGGAGGTTAGTCAACACATCCTAGGGTGACACTGGAGCTTGCTGATTTTCTCATGAATTAGGCTTGGACGTTTCCGTGTGGGAGGTAGCCGAGATCTTCTCCGGAAGCTATATCTCTCAGCTGCCAAGGTCTCAGGGGTCATGGTTGCTATAGACTGCCGCACATTGAGTGATGTGACAGAGGACTCACCTGAACCAGATCTCCTCTCCCCTGGATTCATCTCCTTCATGGCAACTGTCATATGGGATGACAATGTAGTCAGTGGAAGTGTTAATGGAAGTGCATCAGACTTTCAAGACGACGCTTTTAAACTACTCGGCGCTTTCCGACCCGGTCCTGCCGGTTACCTAGTAGAGGTCAATCGGCTTCTAGATCTCCAGCGAGAATCAATGGCCCGCTTCCCGAAGAAGATGGTCGATTTACTTTATAAGAGCTCCAGATTTGCGTGTATGGTCACAATGCACACATGTCAAAGATCATCATACCCTGCATCGAGTTCCCAAGCTATTACCAATCGACTAAAAAGCAATCTCGAATGTGGGCTGGGTTTCTTCGAGATGGCCTCCACTACCCTGGCCGCTATAGTTGAGAAATCGAGCAACCATCTCTCGGCCGACCACACGCCTAATCTACTCACCCACCTCAGCACGATCCTCATAACAGTCCTCAGAAATGGCAGTGAGAGCGACATTGACGGAGCTAAGGACTTACTCGAAGATCATCTGAAAAAGCACCCAGAGGTCCCCCTGGGATTTACTTTGGAAGCGATCATACAGGAGTGGAAATTGGAAATATGGTGTAGCTTGGTCAGATCACGGCAGATGCAGCTCCGCGTCGCCGCAGCGACCTGCATGTGTAATGAGCTGGTCGCTCTGTGGAAGCGCTATCAAGATGCGTTAGAAAGGGGCGAGGGCGATAGCGATTCGCGACTGGTCTTTCTTCGTTATTTCTCAAGTTACCTCGTGAGTACTGGAATCATCGAGTACATTCTGGGATCTACCTGTCACCCTGAGATCACCCTCGAGAGCGCCAACATCATTGGTTTCTTGGTGGTCACCCAGACATACAGCCCGACACATACGGACCTGTGGTGGCAAACAGTCACCTCTACTCAGGACCCTAGGATCGCGGATGCACTGGTTCGCATGATGCTGAAGATCCTTCATCTATTTGATCTTGAAAGCCTTTGCTACGTGTGCGAGAAGCTGGATAGTCTCCCAATCGACGGCTTCAATGCTTCAATGCGGGATTTCTGTGATAAGATCATCATGGGATTTCAACAAAAATATAACGTGCAGCCAATGATGTTTCCTACGATTCTCTACAGGCTCTTTTTGCGATTGCTCCAAGAGTCTTCAACCTACGGGTCGCAATCATCTATCGCATTCCCAGACATCCAGGCCTATGCCCTGGGAAAGCTAAGGGACGTCATCAGCTACGCAGCCAACCCGCAAGCGCGCCAAGAGATTTTTTCAAGTTGCGTTCAGGATGTCGCAAAGAAGTCCCGAACGACTTCAGGGAGCTTGCAGGCGCTATGCCTACTGACAGGCCCGACTCTACAGTTGCCATCATTGGTCTCTGAGCACGATTTCGCGCGACTTCTGATCGATGACCTTGCCGCTACCACCTCAGCCGCGAAGGCTATCGGATTTTCGCCCGTATATGCGCACCCAGTGAATGCCGCGCGCCGCAGGTACATACAAAAGCTGATCGTGGAGCACGGCCCCACAATCGATTCAGACCTTGGACAACGCCTCTGGAACCTGCTTGTAGGAACCGATGTGACTTGCCCGGAAGATAGACGAGTTGGCTGGGAAGACCTTATCACCGTTCTTCAGAGAACGCGGGTAGGAAATCCCTTCCTAGAGACCTGCTTGCAAGAATATCTACCGAAATTGCCTCGATCATGTTATTGTGCCGGCTGCCTCGAATTCGTACGGGAAGCCATTGTACCCCTTGCGAACGCACCGAATGGGATCATTCTCGATGATGAAGGGAGCCTCCAGACTGCGGGAATCGAACTCCTATGGCAGATGATCTTGTCGGCGCCTCCCCAGACCATTGAAGACCGCGCGATAGGCACGCTTGTAAATGAAATTTACGTGGACAGCAAGTCGATCCTCTCCTTTCCTCTGCACCGTGCACGAAAGGTTCATTTCACCCTTGTCAGACGATGCTTGCAACAACTGAAGTTGTCTGCCTTGAAATTGAAGGCCTTTAGTGATGGAACAGCAAGCGGAGACGATGAACCTATGGTTATCGTGGCCACCGATGACCAGCAGAAAGAACAGGAACTGCAATTCACGAGATCATTGAAGGTCTTGAAGACGCTCCTAAGGAGTGTACAAAGTAGATCGCACTTTGCAGCCCCTGATCTGCGATCCCTGATGTTGCACAGTCCAAGCTCCGTCGAAGGAGAATCGGCCGGTCTAAAATACCAGTCGTTCGACGGCGATGAGCAAAGCGATGTGAAGCCCCTGGATATAGGCCTTCGAAACACTGTCTCGTGCCTGCTTACAAGCCTACGGGAGGTTACCGAGTTTGAGAATTACCGACTCTATTACCGCGGCCAGCCCTTGACTCCGCTAGAAACGGATATCTGCAAAACCATCGAGGATCTTGACATCCGTAACGGATTGATCTTGGTAAAGAAGGAGGTTGGGGTCGCAACTTCACCTGTACGCATCAGGCCCGGTGCTTCACCATTGGACATCGAGATCCTAAGCCATTTTGGAGACTTGTGGGAGTACTTGAGCATGGAGGAAAACTTAGCAGGAGAGGTAAAGTTCGCGTGTGCTGTGTCCATGGCGGATGTACTAACAGACATTACAGATATATCAGTTTCTGATTAGACTTCCAGCTGACGATTCCATCCTCGGTGTAATCGAAAATTCCACTACGACTTACCGGGACCTGTTCCCCTTGGGACAACCTTTCAAATGCCTGTATGCTCTTCACGCGCTACGCGAATATCTGGCCACCCGGAGGCTCAAGATTACTGTGTCCCAAATATCGACTCAGAACAGCGAACAGCAGAAGAAATCTGCAACCGCAGAGCAAGAAGACGCACTAGTCAAGGGGTTGTCCCTGATTATTGCAGCGATCTGCGATCCTGAAATGGTCGAGCGATGCTCTAGTCAGGACATGCGGACGGCGTTGAGTTTTCAGCTCGTAGATAACTACGTTCAACTATTGAAAGGTATGAAATCCTGTGCCAATTAGGTTGCGTGATACTAACCAAGTATAGAGTCAATGGCTATTTCTTCAGTTTCTCAGTTGCTCAGTCCTACCCTCCAACAGCGGCTACTGGAAATATTGACGGGCACGCTGGCAGCCCAACCGAGTCAAGCAAGTCTTGAGCTCATTCGACGTACCTTTGAAGCGATGCTCGAATCCTGCGCAAAAAGCCAAGAGTTCTGGTCCGTGTTTCAAGGTAGCTCTAAGGTCCAAGATGTCACCAAGGAGCTCCTGCTGTTCGACACTCGACCAGTCGTAAGAAGGAGTATCCTGAAACTCATCAGCAGCAAAAGTCACTACAATAGCGGGCCTTCTGGCGTGCGAGCGGTCGATTTTGCAGAGATGTTCTGGCCTACAGCATGGGAGCTTCTCCCTCGAGCTGTAGCTGAACCATTCAAATGTGAAGAGGTGTTGACTCTATGTTTGCAGCTTCTGAGGAAGCTGGTCGAAGCAGAATCCCCCAAGGTTGACCTACCCGCCTGTTTGGCAGAGTGCGGGGGACTCCTCATGTCTCATACGTCGACGGAGGACATTACTCATCCAGAGAGAGTCGACGTTATATCACACGGTCTGATCACCATACTGTATCATGGGATTAGATACATGTGCACAAAGGGCAAGATGATGCGGTTCACCCCGAGTTTTTCCAAGAGGATTCTGTCGCGACATCTTTTCCCGCCCCAGTACGAAGATGGTCCTCTGGTCCCACATGCCGTCCTCCACCCTCAATCTCGGAGCATGCTCTATGAGATCATTTTTGCTCTGGTAAAGAATGAACGAACACAGTTGATAGTACTGCTTCGCGATCTAGAGCGGCTCACACCGTATTGTAACGCCGATGACGAAGAGCCCTATCCTTATGATCTCCCCCAGTTGTTCGACAGATCCAAGGCTATTCGATCACCGTGTGGATATGCTGGCCTAAGAAATCTCTCAAACACCTGCTACTTGAATTCCCTCTTCACACAGTTGTTCATGAATGTTAGCTTCCGCCGCTTCATGCTCAACATTCCCGTTTCCAACCCGCGGGCTTGCCAGCTATTGGGTGAGACTCAGTCTCTTTTTGCCGCTCTCCAAGACAGCCGCAGACGCTTTATAGACCCACAGGTGTGTGTAGGCCAGATCGTGACTTACGAGGAAACGCCTCTTGACATACATAATCAAATGGACGTAGATGAGTTCTACAACCTGCTCTTCGATAGATGGGAATCGCAGATGCCTTCAGAAAACACCAAGAAGAAGCTTCGGTCTTACTATGGCGGTCATCTTGTTCAGCAGGTCAAGTCGAAGGAATGCGAACACATCTCCGAGCGGATCGAACCCTTCTCCGCCATCCAATGCGATATCAAGGGTAAAACGACTCTAGAAGAAAGTCTGCAGGCATATGTGGATGGCGAGATAATGGAAGGAGGTAAGTTACACCAACCCAAAGTGTGATATTGTGTCTTGGACTGATTGGAGTACAGAGAATAAATACAAGTGCTCCGAATGCGATCGACATGTCGATGCAGTCAAAAGGTCAGTAGAGTACAAGTGCTACGTTGCCCTATTTTGGAACCAAATACTGACAGGCAACACAGGGCATGCCTGAAGGAGATTCCCGATAATCTGATTTTCCACTTGAAACGGTTCGAGTTCAATCTCAAGACCTTGCAGCGGAATAAGATCAACGACTACTTTGCGTTTCCTGCGAAAATCGACATGCAGCCATATACCATCGAGCATCTAAGCGGGACTGACGGCAGCGAGCCCGATGTGTTTGAGCTCGTAGGTGTGCTGGTGCACTCAGGAACAGCGGAAACTGGCCATTACTACTCCTTCATCCGCGAACGACCAAACCTGAACGACAAAGAATCCTGGGTCGAGTTCAATGACGACCTAGTGACCTCGTGGGACCCGACAATGATAGAAGGCGCTTGTTTCGGCGGGGCTGACTTCCGCCCCCATTTCGATACCGGAGGGACGTATGAGAGAGTGTACAGCGCCTACATGTTGTTCTATCAGCGATCATCTGCCCTCAAGAAAGAGAAGGACGTCCTGCAGACGTCTGGTGAAGCGGGCCCCTTGCGCTGTGACCTCCCTCCCCGGCTAGCGACTCAGGTTAAGGAAGAAAATTGGGGGATTGTGCAACGTCACTGCTTGCATGATCAGAGCCATATACCCTTCGTGCATAAGGTGCTCACGCATGTGTGGGGTAGCGAGTGCGCGCAAGACGACCACAGAGCAGAGAACAAGGCAATGCAGGTGGCGCTTGGTCACCTCGACCAGGTAGCATCCCGGGCCAAGGAGCTTCCTGATTTCGATTGCCTGAAGAGGACGCTGAATCACGTCTGTCACCGGTGTCCCCAATGCTGTTACGCTTACTTCGAGTACCTACACCAACGAACCGAGGCCTTGCGGAACTTGCTTCAAAAAAATCCCGAGTCAGCTGTTCGCCAAGAGACAGCATATATGCTCATCACTGTCCTCAGCAGCATCAAAGTCAACTATGCCGAAGACTACGGTATGCTGAACGCTAAAGACGACGACATTCGTCTCTTGGGCCAAGAAGAAACTATCATAATGCAGGCGGTGGACATGTTCTCGAAGCTCTGGGAAACATTCCATAACACCCTGCGTGCTTGGCCCGAATTCTTCGGGACTTTGACGGCCTTTGCACAACTTGGTCAGCTGGAGGCAGCCGCACTCCTGGAACACGATTTCCTAGCCAAGGTTATTATGATCATATATGCCGATTTGAGCTTCGATCTTCCGTTGCAATATGCCAAGATGCTCACTACCATGTCTAGGAGAATGGCCACAAGACCGCCGAATTATGATAACATCATCAGCCTAATCGATGCCCTGCTTAATGTCATGGATCCCAAACTGGAGCCAGCCTTGATTCCTGAACAGAGCTGTGGGCGATACGTGATGGCCTCAGAGGGAACCCTCCCTTTTACGGTAGACGAGGTCAACCTTCTACACAGAGAATGGGGAAGAAACCAGGCCGGGGGGATATTCCTAGAAAAGCTAATCCAGATTGACCAGAACCCTGTCAAAACCGACTCCATTATCACCCGTTTGATGGGCCTAAGTCCTCTCATGGCTAGATTGGTCTTCACAACTCTCAAAGTCGGAATATCGGGAGGGATCCTCGGCCATATGGTTTCCCCCTATCTGCGCGTAGCCGTTACCTACTGCCGCAATTGTACTGAGCCTGATTTAGTTCGCCATCTCATACGACACATCAGTGTCCAATGCAAAGACTTGCAGAACCCGGAAGGACGATCATTCTTCGAGTTCCAACGAGATGTTTTCGACGAAAACACAGGCGGGGCTGGCGAGTCCGTTGAGATTCAAAGCCTACAGAACCTCTCAGAATGGGCTCCAGGGCTCTTAGGATGTATTGATCGTACTCTTAGTTGCGAAGTCGAGACGTTTATCCAGGAGAAACTGTTGAGACATGGCCCTTCGCCAGCGTTTGGCGATACTAACGGCGGGTTGGAGAGATCGCGTGCCATGAACCAGGCGGCCAGGAAGCTTGGCATCGCTTGCCTCGAGTATCTTCGAGATACGTATGTATCTCGGGCCGCCCAAGCCGCAAGGGAGACAGTACTTCCCTTAGACAAGGTCATCAAAGTGTGCGAAGCGTACTTCAACCTGGAGGAGGACGTGGATGATGAACTCGACGGTCGGTTCCAAGAGCTTCGTGATAGTAAGAGCAACCCCCCGGTCCAAACATTTCTAGGTTGGTGAACGGAACTAACTGCTTAACAGCCGTGTTGGAATCGATGAATAGGCTCGTTGTCGATGAACTGGAAGAGGACGGCTCTGGTAGGTGGACCGATTCTAGTACAGGTACCCTGGACTATGACTGATAACTTCAAGAATGGGAGAACTCGGTCGCCTCGTCAGAGCAGATGGAAAGCATAGCAGACCTTGGCATGCAAGTTGAGCGTGAGCTCTATGACGGGCGTTGATTCTGTTCATGCCCTTCTACCCTACCGTTACCACACCGCACGATTTCACGAGGGCACATTGCGGCGTCGGATTTGTAGCTTAGAGCATCAGAAGCTCGGATGTATTAGAGGAAAAGGCACTCGGATTAGGAGCTTACCACGGAAATGACGCGCTTGTTTGGTTGTTTGTTTTCCGCCGGAATGGATGGCAGTAATGGAGGCATAGCATTGGAGTTGCTGGCGTCGTTTCGTTCGGTCTCTTCCCCTTCATTTCTTGTTTTACTCTCTTGTTCGGGCCAATTTTGGCCAGTTGGCCCTCTGTTCTTTCTCTGCCCCCACACCAACGTCAATTCAACCAAAAAGCTTAGCTGGTTTGACGACCATTCGCTTTGATGACGACCAGGTAACGGTGGCGGCGGCGCGGTGGTCATCGTATTCTTGCAGCTCAGCAGACTATGTGTAGGTATAGAAGACCGGACCTCTTGCCCGAGACCTGAGACCGGTGTGTGTAGGCAACTACTAGACATAGAACTAGATACAACGGATAGGCCGGGTGTGAGCAAGTTCCTTCAGGTAGTTCTGGTCTGTTAGTTCGTTTGGTCCTTCCACGAGCATCGATTAATCCGTGAAGCACAGCATTTTCAAGCTGACATCAGATGGAAGACGGAGGTGATGGGCAGTACTGTAATAAGGGGTGTGCTGATGACTACAGTTGAAGTGAACGTAGTTGAATACCTGCTAGTTATGCTCTCTGGTGTCTTAAGCTACATATAGACCTGTGATTCCAACCCTATAATGGTTTGAAGTGACACTTCTATCTGTTATGAAGTACACCATTTCGCCAATATCAACGTATCATCGCCTACAGAGTTTCATCTGGTGCCGACCATGATGGGAAATAGGAAGCGTCAAAGGGAGTCCTACGCAGTCAACAATCCATACAATTCCACCAAAACTTGACCGTATTTGCTCGCACTACTGAACTAAACCCTTGGTACCAGAGCCTCGAAATGCGCCTCTTGTCTTGCGTGAAAACCGACAATCTAGGTATTGGTGATATATGGCGCTATCCTTTGTACGATAAACTTGCAGGAAGTATCAGTCATATATAGCGGCATACTCGACATGAGACGTTTTGGTATCCTGAGGAACAACCCTCTATAACGCGCAGTGTCTAGAGTAATACCAGGTGGGTGGTGTTTAGGGGGGTTCACAGAGCCCTAGAATCCTTAATCATACGGGCGCACGAACCCGGGTTCATGAGATGTTCCCCGGTCATCATGTTCTGGATGAAATTAGCCGGGCCGTTGTAGCTTGACAAGATTATCTCTTGAAGCAAGGCAAGGCCTTTCCCAGTCAGCTTCTCCACTGTGCTTATCCATGTCTGTCGTACTCGATCGTCCAACTCGAAATGCCAAGTACTTTTCCATACTGCCATGCACGAGGTTCCTGTTTTCACATATGTGAAGGCCCCAGCGCTGTCCTTGTCGGCATGGTACAGTTCCATCACCTCCAGCAACGGCATTTGCCTCGCCGCGGCTCCCGCAGCTTGCAGGAGTTCATTGATCTCCTCAGCGTCCTCGATAGGGGTGATGACCGGCGATGTGAGTGCGATCTGCTTCAGGTGTGTCCAGACTTGAAATTTGGGCTTGAGATGTCTAACGAAGTAAGGCTCGAAGAAAGACCGCGCGTCGACGAAGTTTGAGACGTAAAGTTCTTCAACCTGCAAGCTGCGCTTGAAAAGATTTCGCCCCAGCTGAGGGCATTTTCTATACAGGGGATCGTCATAGAGACTCCTGTCGAAGGCATCCAAGTTCTCGAATATACTGATCCGTTTTAGAGACTGAGGCCACAAGAGAATGTTCATAGCATGCTCTGCACATATGTTAGTAACCATATCCACCATAGCGGTTCACAATGAAACCAACCTCGATCAAGGTCTTCCTGGGAAAGTTGGTCTGGCTGATGCCATGGCTCGAACTGGACCTGGGTCAACCGTGGTAGACTGAGGAGAATGTGGAGGAGCGCTCGAGGGTCTATGTTCCGACGGGTATGCCTCAAGACACGAAAACCAGAAACAACCTCGACTTCAGGAAACCCGTGGGGTCCTAGCATCTCATGCTTTTTGGTGAAATCGAGTGCCAGATCCGAGTCGAAGAACCTGTTCACCCCGTCTCTATCAAGCCCCGCTTCCCCGGACAGTTCTTTGCGGTCGCTTGGGGAAAAGGGCGCGATTTCCAGTTCAAGACAACCGCTCTGGTCGACGTCCCATTTGGCAAGGATTTCAAACAGGTCGCAGATGCTATGCGTGAACACCAGGTTGTTCTCAAGCTGCTCGCGCTCCGTCTCCGGGACACGGCACAGGGCCCGGGCATATTTCGCAAATCTGATCCGCAGAACAAGATTCTTCAGCCATTTCCTCCGAGTGCTGTCGCCTTGGAGAAGGTTATCGAATTTGGACAACTCGTTCGTCTGTACCTTGATGGAGTTGAAGTTGACTTCCTCAAAGACCGGCTGCCACTCTTGGCAGACAGTAGCGTAGCCCGCTCGCAAATGTAAGGCACGTGGAGATGGGGTGCTCGCCACAATTTGCAAGATCATGAGCCGTATCTCTGGTGGTAGAACCCGCCATGTCGCCATGCTGACAGATCGTTGATCTAGGGTCCGGGTCCGGCAGTCACTCCTTCCTGGCTCCAGGGTAGTATTTTTAAGGGCTCTGGTATCTTAGTTGAATTAATCAATGAAATGCCTAGCTCCAAATGACCCGTGTGTCGAATATTATCGAAATATATGATACAAATAAGGGATGTTGTTAGGAGGACTTGCAGGTGCGGATGCGAACTTCGGGATGCATTCTCTTGGAATCTTGGAAGAAACGGGATAAGTGGAATGTACGTACATGTATGTAGGTACATGGGTACTTAGGTAACTACGTGCCGTTGCAGCTTACCCGATAGAAGGGGAGCCCCACAAAGCCAGGGCATCACGGGCATTCGAGTTCAAGCCAGCACGTGAAGACGCGCCTAATGAGATCCCAGGACACTAAAAGTCGTCATAACATCCCTGAACGAACGCGGCTTGTCGCGCAACCTCTGCCTAATCCACGACCCACCATTCCTCACGCTTGGCTACATACCTCCAGCTGTATGTGCTGTATGTACATACCTGCCTACGCCTGCCTACTGCTTGTATGTACATACTCAGAGTACCTGGAAATATAGTCTAGGTCACCTCTCATAGTGGCTATAAGTAAGGAGTATTTATGTAGACCTCAACTTCTGTCGTGATCCCTTCCAAGGTTTCAAGAGGATGAATCTCAAGTTTCCTCATCTTTTGTAAAATAAAAACACCCAATAACCCCCAAACCTTACTTCAGAAACCCGCCTGGTATAGTTGTCGCCATCTCACCATCACCATGGCGGACAAGGAAGCGACGGTATACATCGTCGACCTTGGCGACTCCATGGCACACTGTCACAGCGGCCGAGTCGAGTCGGATCTGGACTGGTCCATGCGATACGTCTGGGACAAGATATCTACTACTGTGGCAGCATCGCGCAAGACCTGGAATGTGGGTGTTGTTGGTGTCCGAACAGACGAAACCAACAATCTCATGGGAGACACGAAAGGTTATGAGCACATCTCCGTTCTTCAGGACCTCGGCCCTGTGGATATGGCTTCCTTGAGAAATTTACAGGAAGTTATCAAGCCCAACAGAGCGACCTCAGGCGATTGCGTCTCCGCCATAGTGATTGCGGTGGAAATGATCGAAAAGCTGACAAAGAAGCTTAAGTATAAGAGGCAAATCACTCTTGTTACCAGCGGAGACGCGCCTATCGACCCGGCAGAGTTAGGCGAAATAGCTGCCAAGATGAAGAATTCTGGCATCAAACTCGATGTTTTGTATGTTGTACTTCCGCAGAGGCAGCGAATGTTGTAATGTAAGACTAATCATGTTTAGGGGTGTCGATTTTGATGACCTAGAATTCGGCTTCAAAGAGGAAAAAAAGCCGGAGGTGAAGAAAAAGAATGAAAGGATACTCAAGAAATTGGTTGAGCAATGCGGTGGCCAATTTGGCACCATGGCAGAAGCCGTCGCTGCTTTGGATCTCCCACGGGTCAAAACCACCAAACCGTATAAGACCTACGACGGCCCGCTCACCCTTGGCGATCCTGACCTGCACCCAGACGCCATGAGCATCAGCGTGGAGAGATATTTCAAGACACACAAGGCACCTATCCCGCCAGCTAGCAGAGTGCACAGCACGCGTGCCAGTGGTGGGCCTTCGCAAGATGATGGGGACCAGATGGAAGTGGCCAATGAATTCGCTGCCGTGAAGAATCCGCGGACATACAAGGTCGATGACCCAAGCGCCCCTGGTGGGAAACGGGACGTTGAGTTCAGTTCGCTCGCCAAGGGATATGAGTATGGACGCACGGCTGTCCATATCAGCGAATCCGAATACAACATTACCAAGATCGAGACAACCAAGTGCTTCACCATTGTGGGTTTTATACACCAGGAAAAGGTATGTACATGATGATCATGGTGGTGCTTTTCTGAGCTAACGATCTCCAAGTACGACCCCTTTCTCAATATGGGGGAGGCGGGGGTGACAGTAGCGCAGAAGTTCAACGACGCAGCTGCGCTCAAGCTCTCTTCGTTTATCCATTCTCTGTACGAACTCGAGTCTTACGCGATTGCACGCATGGTGGCGAAAGATGGAAAAGAACCACAGCTGCTCCTCCTTGCACCCGGTATCGAGGACGGCCTAGCATGTCTCTACGACGTTCCCCTTCCTTTTGCCGAGGACGTCCGAAGCTACAAGTTCCCACCTCTCGATCAGGTTGTCACCGTGACGGGGAAGAAGCTGACCGAACACGATCGCTTCTTGCCCTCAAATGAACTCCAAGAGGTCATGAATGATTATGTGGACGCGATGGATATATCTTCGTGGGAAGTGGACGATGAGGGGTAAGTACATCATCAATATGTTGATTACTACAGCGCTAATTGTATCCAGGGACCGGACTATGGAATATGCGGCAATTGAGGATGTATATTGCCCGCATCTTCATCGCATCAACCAGGTTGTTCGTCACCGAGCTATCTACGGTGGAAACACAATTCCACCGATACCGCCAATATTAGTCAAGTACTCTCACCCGCCGGAAGACCTAATAGAAAAGTGCAGGCCTGTCCTAGATGATCTTATCGAAACGGCCGCGGTCAAAGAAGGTACTTATTCACCTAAAAAGTTTTTCTGGAAACTTCGTTCTTGCTGCTAATGCCATGGGCCCCCTATGTAGTGCCAAAGAAAGCCCAAGCTCGCGGCGGTAAGCGCGGCAAACAAGACAACAAGCCCAAGCCGATCTCGGGCCTGGACGTGGACGCGCTCCTCAAGGCGGACGTCAAGCAGCGGAAGAAAGAGAGGGCGCTCGACCCGCGCAACGCCATCCCCGAGTTCAGCCAGATGGTGGAGTACGCGGAGGACGTGGCGGGCATCGAGGAGGCGGCCCGGCAGATGGGCGGCGTGATCCGGGGCCTGGTCACGGACAGCTTCGGCGACGGCGCGTACGAGCGCGCCCTCGAGCACCTGGGCGTGCTGCGGGCCCGCATGATCCAGATGGAGGAGCCCGACCTGTACAACGCCTTCCTCCGCGACTTCAAGACGCGCCTGCTCAAGGGCGAGCTCGGCGGCAACAGGAAGGAGCTGTGGTGGACTATCAGGCACACCAGGACCCTGGGCTTGATCGATTCGAACGCCTCCGAGGCTTCGGAGGTGACGCCGGAGGAGGCGGCTGAGGTGAGCCAAAAGAGCGAGCTAAATGCTGGCAGTGTCGTGGAGTGATGGTTACTAATGATGTTGAGCAGTTTTTTCAAAAATGATCGGTTTGAGATTCTATATAAGTTGCAGGCTTGTTACCATGTTTGCGAAGATGGTGTGTCGTTAGCAAGGGCAGGCGTCAGGGCAGAAAGGGGTTTGCTAGGTACGGGTACCTAGGCAGCAGGGCCCGTCATGGCAAACAATGTATGACTATGACTGATACTATATACTATGGGTTCTCCGATGTTCATCGCTGGACACATTCGGCCTTTCTTCAGTGCGACTCGGTTTCCTATTCTCGTTCTTGTTCGCATTTTGATGCACTGCATTTAAGCCAAATGCTTCAGATGCTCGTTCAGAAGGGAGACTTGGTGCCTCCTACTCGTCAGGGCTCTAATGCTCTAATCGCCTTCTGACCCACAATTTAGCACTTTGAAATCGTATAAAGGGAAAGTGCATCGGCCTTGTGCGTAAGGTGTGTAGGTATGTGGTTTCTTGGCTGGCGGCCATTCTGCAGGCAAGAGCCTGAAGTATCTACCTACATACATCCATGATGCTAAGCTCAAGGTTCAAGGTTACCTCCGTTCCTTGTATTACAGGTAGGTAGGGGGGTAAGATGATTGGTCACATGTAGGTCGGCCGTCTTCCACTTGCAAACTGAGTTGCAGCCCGAGATGTTGACATCCATGATGTTTCCTCCTACTACAGTGTTGTACCTAGGTATTTACGGTCAAGAAACCTGGAAAGGTTTTCCTTGCAGATTCCAGTAGATCGATCTGTTACTGAAAGTTGCTCGGGATCTCCGTTTCCTCAGCTAGGTAGCATTACTGGTCCATCGACTGGTGTTTGTTTCTCTACATCCATCATCTTCAGGGACAAGAAGGAAGGACCTACTTCTATCTACGAACCTTGCAAGCCGTTGTCAAGTTCACCTGTCTTCCATCTATCTCACAGTGATACTTCACCATTGCCCACCGCCATCTTTCTAGGGCAGTCTTCCAACCCCGGGAGAACAATGGCGGAAGAGACCGATAAGACTGAGCTGCGGATCGGCCGCTTGCAAATTTTTGACAACGAACCAGAGGGCGAGGGTCTGAAGCTCAAAGACGGGCACTGGTATCTGAATGGCGTGCGCGAGTCGCCGTCAACCGAGGACTTCCTCAACAGCGCGCCCCTGCCACCGGATGGGGACGACGAGGATATCGATGACGACTACGTGCCCTGCCGGGGACCTCGCTCTGATTCAGCATCAAGGGCTACCGTTAATTCTCGCGAACGGTCCGACTTCTTCAGCCTGGAGGTGGGCGAGGAGTCCGAGAGAGGCCTCGAATTCGTCGCCTTCAAGCTCATCAAGAGATACCCGTATTCCTTTGTCGGCAAGGCAGACCAAGGCGAGGTAGGCCTTCGAACTATGCGAAGTTTCCTTTTTTTCATTAGGATTATTTACTGAATATCCATGCAGGTGGAAGCCTGGTTCAAACTGAAGTTACTTGGTAGCTATTCTTGGGACTTGTAAGTAGCCGCCCTGCTCAACTCTGCCATCGTGAACCGTGGCGAGCATATCGTTAACCAGACACGCAGTTTCTATCTCCAAGATCCAAACGGAAATAAAGATCCCCTTCTGCTTATACCCAGCGTCCAGTTCGAGCAGTTCCTGAAATTCACTAATCAAGAGATCGGCACAAAGTTGACTATCCCTCATGGCGAGGCGCGACCAAAGTTCTTCCTCACATTTGGCGACTCGAACACGCCACTTCCCAGGTTCTTGGGTTGTGTGCACAGCGAAAAGGCATACGAGGATCTCAGATCCAAGATGTACGGCCTTCCGCAGGATAAGTTGAGCGACCTATCGCCTGGTGCTCTTCAGTCCTTCAAGGGGACGATGGAAAAGGCGTATCGTATTGTCGGCTCGAAAAAGAAGAGTCCGGAAGCCGCCAGAATGAGGAAGGTAGAACGGCAGAAGGACCATGGACGGATGACGAAGCGTGTGCAACGATATCTAGGCCTTCGAGCTCGGGCGGCCTATGCTTCCCACTCCGGTGAGTTCTAGTCACTTTGCTTCTTGTTGACAAGATTGCTGATAACTGTATTAGCTTCTGCGGCCGCAGATTGGAATGTAGAGAAGCCAGCCCCATTCATCACCGATTCATCGGTGCGGTTCGTCTCCGTCGATGTTGAAGCATACGAGAAGAACGCGGACATCGTCACCGAGATCGGTCTTTCTGTCCTCGACACGGACGATATCATGGACATACCACCGGGAGAAGATGGTGAGAACTGGTTCTCGAAGATCAAGACGTATCACCTGAGAATTGCCGAGTACTCCTATATCGTCAACCGTGAATACGTCGAGGGCTGTCCCTACATGTTCCGCTTCGGGTAATAATATCATCCGCATCTTCCCGCGCGACTTCATTTGGGTGCTCGCTAACCCCCGTCTTCTAGAGAAAGCGAGATCGTTCCTTTGCGGGAGGTTGCGCGGCGCGTGGGCAGCATCATCGGGGACTCGGCGTCGGAAGACAAGCGGCCGGTCATCCTGGTCGGCCACGACCTCAAAAACGACCTGGCCTACCTGCAGAAGATCGGGTACCAGGTCTGGCGCGTGCCGCAGTGCCACGACGAGGTCGACACGAGCTGCATGTACCGGAGGCTGGAGCGGGCCCAGAACGGACGGGGCCTGGAGGCCATCTGCAGAGAACTGCAGCGCTGCGGCTTCGACTTCCACAACGCCGGAAACGATGCGTACTGGACGCTGCAGACGATGATCGTCATCGCTTTCCGGCAGATGCTCGACCCTCATAAGGGCGAGTCTGCAAGTGCTCAAGGACCTGAGCCTGCGGAGTGCGTGACCCCCTTCCCCCCCTTTCCTCCCCCTCCCACTTGCCCCCACACCACCTAGACCACTACTTCCGCTACCCCTAAGTTTCGGTTAAACTAATTATTCGTCTACAGTTACAGCGAGTGGAGCGAGGGAGAGCTCGACGATGGCGGTCCGCCCAAGCGATCGCAAGAGCCTGTCCGAAAGGTCTCCCCTCGTCTTCGACCTGGTAAGTGGCGTCTGAGTATTATATTGTGTCTTCGTCGCTGACACCCTCAATAGTCTCGGAACACCGGGAGACTCGTTGGTAGTGAGATGAAGGAACATCATATGCAGGTCTGGGCTTGAGGGCAGCCCCCCTTTCCCCCCGGCAATCCGATAGGGATATAGCATATCCTGCTTTGCTGTTTGGGCATTGCGGCTAACGGGCAACTGTTCCACCAATAACTATTCTTTGATAGCACGGGATGAGCTGTGAAGGGGGGGTAACCCACCCAGCTATGGAGTTTGACGGAAGCTATGGACGGACCTCTTTGCTACATGTCAGTTGGTGGCTATTTGTGATCCGGTCAGGCATGGTATCACTGTTTTGGCTTGGCGTCAAGATTGAGAAGAGAATTTGCCCAGACTAGGGACCTTCTTATTGTTTTTGTCTGTAAGATGGACTTTCTGTAGACTTCGGAATAAAGTCTTGTGATTTTCCCCCCTCTCCCCATGCCAAACCGCCTCGGTCTTTCGAGAGACCCCTAGGAAACCCGCCCCCTCCCGGAAAACGCCGTCGCTCATACATGCATATATACATGACTTTCTTCTGTGTGTGGTGCTGTGTTTTTTTGTGTGTGTGCGCGTGTGTGTGTTGGTGTACAAAATATTTTACTACAAAGCACGGTTCGGTTCGTGGATGGTCGCTCGATCGATCGATCGACCGATCGACTGGCCGACCGGTAAGCGGATTGTGCTGCAACCATCCGTCCCGGTTCGTGCGCATTCGTCGCCGCTATGTCTGTCTGTCCAATTTCTATATGGGAACAGTGGTTTAAGACTAGCTCGAGCTCTTCTCCAGGAACTCCTTCGCCTCGTTCACCTTGGTGGCCAGGTAGGGGCTGCCCCCGCGGTCGGGGTGGTTCAGTAGCATGAGCGTCCGGTGCGCCTTGCGGACCTTCTCTTTGGTGACGGCAGACTCACTGTTATGGTTGTCAAGGGTGGGTTAGCCATATGCCATGCCATGCCATGCCGTGTGTATAAGATTTGCACCCGTGGGGGTTTTATTTCTCCCCCCTCCCTTCGCCCCATTCGTCGCGTTGTGTCGCATCGCATCGTAGTTTAGGGGTGAAAGGGGGCAAAAGAGAATCGACGAAACGTACCTGAGAGACAGGATGAGCGATGCCTCCCGCTTGTTCATCCGCGGTTCGAAACCGCCCTTATAGAAAGCCTTCCCTAGGGCCCCGACGCCTCCTCGGGACCGCCGCCATGCCACCAGTCCTGCGCGCCCCTGTATTGTCGCGGTGTTAGCTTAGCAGGAGCGGAGAGGGGGGAAGGAGGAAAGGGGTCGAAGGACGTACAAGGAAGGCGGTCACTGCTATTCCCGTCCCTATCGCGAGCGCCGAAGCCATATTGTGTGCGTATGTGGGTTCCTGGTTGGTAGGTCGGCTGTGGATTTGTTCGGTGTGTAGGTATCGTTGGGAACGGCAGCTACGGTAGCCCGGTGCAGCTGGAGGTGATGATGGGATCGATCGGTCGTGGGGGATTGTTCAGGTCCGATGATACAATTTTCGCTATCGGACGGCTACATACCAAGGTACCTAGGTACATGCTATGCGCGAACCACCTGGGCACTTTACCTTTTTGTCGGGCCCCTGTCACGGTGGGGCTTGTATTAGATAATCACGGCCGCTTTGCAGCCGAGGGCTCTCTGCCTCTTTACCTACTTCGCATCTAGTCCCACCTGGGCAAGGGGCGGGGCTGATAAGATCCGTTGATCCACTAAAATTTCGTTATCGAGAGGATGGATACTTCGTAGTCGCTGTTCCCTTTGCAAAGGAAAGCAAAAGCTTTTTTGGAGGATATTCCAACCCAAGCCGATAGATATCAACATCTACGGCCTTACCCAGAGACCAGGTGAAGCCCATTCACCTCGCAACACGAACGGCGAGAGATCTTTGAGGAGTGCGACTTGCATCTCCCACCACCCGAGCCAAGATGCGTATCGAAACCTGTTACTTCGTATGGCTTCCTTCTCTCCGTTCGCCCTGTGCCTCATGGACCCTGAAATACTAACTGACGGATGCAGTGCTCAAGACCGGTATATCCTGGGAAGGGCATACAGTTTGTACGCAACGATGCCAAGGTAAGCAAGCCCCCAAATCCGCACATTTGCTGTGTCTTTGTGTCTCTTGGGGGTTCAAGAATGCTAACACGGGTGGTTTCCATGCAGGCCTTCAGATTCTGCCGGTCAAAATGCCATAAGAACGTACGTCCCCTAACTCTGGGATCTGCCTGCCTACCCGCCGCCTTTCCCTGCGCTCCCCGGCTTTCCGAACCCGCTTTTCTGCGAATTCAGGACCGGAGCGTTGCTTTCCACCATGCTCTGATCTAAGTAAAGCTGACAAAATCGTGATCGCGCAGTTCAAGATGAAGAGGAACCCGAGGAAGCTGAAGTGGACCAAGGCGTTCCGCAAGGCCGCCGGCAAGGAGATGGTTGTCGACAGCACGCTGCAATTCGCCGCCCGGCGCAACATCCCCGTGCGCTACAACCGCGATCTCATGCAGAAGACGCTGAAGGCTATGGAGTACGTTTTCTCTTCAGACAAGATACCCTCTCTCCTTACTACCCTTCTTCACCTCCACCTGGCCTCCTCCACTAGTAGCAACACACTAACACAAGGTCAAACAACAACAGGCGCATCTCCGAGATCCGCTCCCGCCGCGAGCGCGTCTTCTACAAGCGCCGCATGGCCGGCAAGCGGGCCACGGAGCTGGCCAACGACCGCCGCCTGGTCAACACGCACAGCCACCTGCTGCCGCGCGTGCGCGGCAGCGAGAAGCGGCGGCTGGCCGAGCTGGCGCGCGAGCGGGGCGCCGAGGAGCTCAACGAGGCCGCGCTGCAGGACCTGGCCATCAGCGAGGCCCAGGCCGACGCCGAGGCGAAGAAGGCCACCAAGGTCTTCGGCAAGGAGAAGCAGAGGCTCCGCGTCCGCGTCGACGGCGGCGTCGAGGTCGTGCCCGATTCCGCTGCCGCTATGGATGTCGACGGCGACGACGACATGGATTCGGAGTGATCGCGATATTCGAGCTGGGATTGGGACTTGGAATTGGGGCTTTGATGAGGAGATGGACTGACGGACAGAGAGAGGAGCTTCGACTGATTCATGAGACGATGCCATTGTCGCGATCACCACAACCACCATTACTACTACGACTACTACCATGAGAATCGCGAGCTGGCTGGCTGGCTGAGCTGACTGACTATCTGGCTAAGCTGACTCGCCAGCTGGCTGCTACGGCGTTTGTGTGATGAGGTTTTTGTTCTGGGCTTTACAGGGCACGCATGTCCCGGCGTTTGGGTGAAAAATATCTTACATTACATATTTAGAAACAGATCATGAGAAAAGCGGAAGCATGCATATTCAGGTGTCCCATGACACACATGAACCAACCCCTTTATCCCTTTCCCCTTGCCCAGGATGCTGATCTTTCCCCACTGTCAGTTTTATTTTTTTTCTTTCTGTTCGCCTTGCTTCGCGCTCTCGTCACATATACATCAGAGACTTCGTTGCTCATTAGGTAACTACTACTACTACGTACTCACGTTACGGGTATTTGTCTATCTGTCCGCCTGTCCGCCTTTCTGGCCGTCCATATTCGTCGTCCTCACCCCTCACCACACCGCAATCGGTGCCTCATTGAACCTCTATTATTAAACCTAGACCTCGCAGCTCGATAGGTAGACCTAGATATCCTCAAGCTCGCCTCCCCTGACCCGCCCCCTCCCCGCTCCTGGTCTTCCCCCTCCACCGCTGCCGCCGCCGCCGTGCAGGTGGTACGTCCGCTCCGGCGGCCGCGGCAGCGAATCCTGCATGTCCCGCAGTATGCTCCGGTCGAGCGCGTCCTTGCGCTCCCGCTCCCGCTCCCGAGCCTGCGCATCCTCCTTTCCGCTCCCGCCACCACCCCCGGTACTCCATCCATTCCAATACCCGCCACCACTACTACTATTATCACTATTACTTGTGTCTCCCGCCACGGTCGCGGTCGTGGTCGCCCAGTTCCCGGCCCCGCCGCGCCCGGAGAGACCTGCTGCTCGCGGTGTTGTGGCTGCTGCTGCTGCTGCTGTGCCTATTGGGGTGGGGGCGACGGTGGCGGCGGCAACGGGGACCGCGGTAGAGGCGTCGACGAAGTTCCCGGCGCCGCCGCGGCCGGAGCGCGCGTACGCTTCCGTGGTTGGGGCTGCCGTTCGCGGCGGGTCTGCTGGGTCCGAGGGCGGCTCGTCGTAGTCGTAATTCGACGACTTTTGGGCCTCGAGGTCGTTCTGTTTTTTTGCGATGAGCCGATGAGCGGGATTGGGTTTGGGATTTGGGACATGGGGGTGGGGGGAGTGAAAGTGCTCATCCTAGGTGCATACCTTGGACTCGGCCGCCGCCCGCTTCTCGATTTCCGCGACGTCCTTCTGCGAATAGAAGTTTCCGGCGCCTCCGCGGCCGCTGCGGCGGTATACGTCGCCCATTTTTTTGGGTTTGTTTGCTTGTTTGTTCTGTTCTTCGTTTCTGTTTCGCGTGGGCTTATTCCTGCTCTTCTTACTCTATCTTGTGTCTGTCTGTCCGCGACTGTCACTACAGTTAGAAGACAAGATGGTTGGTTTATCGAGGCTGACAACTAGGGGAGAACGTAGGTAGGTATGACGGACACATGTAAAACTAGGGTTTAGAGGCGGAACGAGGCTAAGCATTCAGCGTCAACTATGTGGTTAGGGGCTCCCTAGCTGGCTTGTCTCACAAAGGTACAGATAGCCCGGCGCACCTCGGGCAGAGTATAATTACCTACATACCAGGTAGACTGCGGTAGGTACAATTGGCTCTAGGTAGGCAGCTATTTGATGTTGCAGAATGAATATCGGAAAGGCAAGGGTAGATGCCTAGGCGGATGATGACCAATTGCCTCTCGGACAAGAACTACCGGAATTGGGATTCTTCAGGCCACTTACCAAATTGTCAAACCAAAATGTCAACTGTAATAAGTATGCCGTGCCCCTAAACTCCTTTGATTTGTCGCGTAACATCAACCGCCCATTGCAGACAAACCTGCAGACAAGACGGACCCCGATACACGGATGCCAAGACCGGGCAGAGAGGGGCAGAGGGGCAGAGGGGCAGAGGGGCAGCAGGTACGAAACGCTGCCGGTAGACGATCACGGACGGTTGCAGATCTGCAGTTCAACTTATTATCACTTGGTCACGGGCAGGCTAGACTAAGTAGGTACCTACATTATACTACATTATAGGTATATCATATCATACCTACCTAGGCTGTGACTTTCGGCGCCGCCTTGGGCCTCTCCGTACTGCAGCCTGACTCCCATCTATTTGTGTATTTTATATGATGAATAATGATATAGGGGATATACAGAATAGCAGCGGAATAGAGTAGCATCAGGCCATCGGCGTAAACCAAGGCCATGTGTAGGTAAGTAGGTTTGTAGTATGTAGTGTCCGGTAATGCCATTCACGACAACAATAACCATCCAACTACGTCATCGAGGGGCTGGTCATATAACCCCCCCTCCCCCACCATAGAACGTCGTGAACTTTTAGCACGCCCGCCGCCCGCCGCCTCTTTCTAGCGGGGTCAAACATAAATAATCCAAATAATTGCAAATACCATGGTAAGTATTCCTCTACATCTCTGCACATGTGGAGGTCTTTACATGTAAGTGCTCTCATAGTAAAAGGCTTTCTTGATGAAGAAGAGATTGCCGGATTATTGTTGTTTGCCATCTGTATTAATGACTGTCTAGGCGTATTTACCACTTATATAACAGCCGTGCTTGTACGCCTATCAGAACCTATATACCAACAAGGCTACGCTATATCTGCGTCGTCTAACTTCAACTCGGGTGGCTTTCAGCTGCCCATCTGCACGACGATGAAAATTAGGTCTTACCGTCCCAGGCCTCTGGGAACGTTGTCTTGCGACGCAAGTTCCCCAACAATTTACACTAAAGGCAATTAATAGACCATCTAAACAAGCACTACTTGCTCGGCGTTGCAATGACTAGCTGATGAGTCCTGTATTGGCAGGGCAGTCGAGCAGTGTAGGTAGTACATGCTGACACGCCTCACAACAACCACATGATAATAACTAGGTGGTGGTCGCGATGTAGTTATGTACTAAATAGGTAGGCATATGTCCCCTGCCCTCCCACGTGCGAAGCCCGACGATCTGGTATACAATACACCATGGGTACATCTAGTAGGACTCGCTACTAGTTTGTGCTGCTGATGTTGAACGTCTGTAGTGTGCACGGGTCAGACGGGTAGGGCAGGACACACCCCACAGGGGCATTGCAAATCCTCCTGTATGCTTTACAATTCGTCGTGTAGGTATGTACTACAGTACAGCCAGGGGGCGTGTGTACGCCGAGTACGCCGACTCGGCCGAGAGCCTACCAAGATAATCATCAACATACCAGCCACTGAGCCATGGCCGTGTCCCTTTTGCAACCCGTAAGGTGCTGGAATATAATAATCATAGCCGCCTATCGTTTGAGAGAATAGAGGTGGGGGTATGATCATTCACGGTGGCGATGACCTCCGTCCACCGCGCGTGAGGCGAAGGGGAGGCTGAGAGCCGCCGCCGATCATTTGTGACGACCATGTGGAGCCCCCTTCAGGTATCTTCAATAGACTCCCGTTCGTTGACCGAAGTTATTTGACCCGGATGGGCATGTTCACCTAGACGCATGACGTTCATTTTCTGGTGAACTACCACTTTCCGCTGGGGGTGATGTCAGGCTCTCATAGCATTCGACCACGCGTGAAGCCTCGTCATCAGGGAGACGGTTTGTTACGAGCTCATACGAATCTCAGTAGTGTCGAGATAGAAAGGCCTAGTCGTGGTTAGCCTTTAGGTAGGCTCCGTTACAGGAACAAGATGACTCATCTAGATTCTCTTTGCTAGTGTTCATTCCCGGCGATCTGTTGACTCAACTTATCCGAGTTAACAGATTGTTGCGTCGGTTCACAGCTTATTAGATGTGAAAAAGAACAAAAATATTTATTGGCTATCAGGGGGTTAGACCCCTTGATTGGACAATTGACATTGATTGATCGTTCGGATCAAAAATCGAGGATATGGGAACACGTAATAGAAAAAAGACCACGCTTCACCAAAGAGATAGTCGGATTAGGAACCAGAATTACTAAAATAAAATGTAGATTCGGATTCGAAACCTGAACGCACTTTGCCAAGAAACCCTTGCGTGGCTTCAGGTTTGGGTCTTCACACAAGCTCTAGTCGGACAAGCGCCTTTGGTTATAACTTGGCACCTCAGAACAAGCAGTCTGGACTCTGGAGGTGGCAAATTACTCCATAGTCGCTCCAGACTTCGGTGTGGCTATCATGAATTATGCTGCTGTCAGGGAATAGTGCGCCCACACTTTGATACGACCGGCAAAAGGGAAAAGATCCAACCGACGACGGAAAACTTGCATTAGTCAAGGCCAAGAAAGAAAATAAGAAGGGCCTTGATGCGTGGCTTAAATCTCAGTAAAAGGGAACTCGTGCAAGCTTCGAGTTCTTGGTAATTAGCTACCTACCTAGTGAACATCTGACATGGTCTTTTGGACGGTCCAGATTTCATGGTACCTACAGTAGTTAGAAGGCCATACCAGATTCCTGGGTTGTACTCAGCTTCCCCTTCCAGCTAGCTATTAGTGTACGTGTAGAGTATGGGTTCGAAGTTCTCAACAAACCCCTAGAAAAGATTTCGATTCTTTCTCGATATTTGATTCATTGTGTATAGTAATAAGCGAGAAAGCCAAGACCTGGTATCCCAAGTTACGAAGATGGGCGAACAGCTAAAGAAGGCAATAGCCGGGTCTTGAGATATTTCGACAAGGCCAAGAACTGTGGCTGTTGTCTGCTCACAGAGCCCCTGCTTAATTACTAGACGATGCGCGAACTCCTTTCCCCACCCCGCGGCAAGGCGTGGAGATAAGAACTAGTTACCTACAAGATAGCCAGCCATTATACATTCTTCGGTAATTCATGACTGACCCCCTACTTACCTACATATGTACTCGGCCCCGAGCACTCATCAAGCAAGAGTGCAGCTGGGAACTCGACAATGCTGTCAAGTGATCTGGAGATCTTGGGTAGATCATTTGAGCCTCGACAATTACGAACATACTATAGGATAACCATAATAGAGTTTCAACGAGGAATTTCTAATTATCAGATGACCAAGGCGCCCGGCAAGGCCCGGGATGGACTGGAAGCCGCTGAACAGCCGGCATTCATCTGATCTTCAACCAGGATCAACCTGGGCCCATGGGTGAGCTGCCTACATATAGTATGTGACGGTTACATTATCATTAGGGGATTTCCTTCATTTCGAACAATTTGACCTTTGAGGCTTGATATTGATTGGTTCGTTAAACTAACCACTCTCATGAATAGACGGAACTATACTATATACCACTACCATGTATGGTAGGATAGACCAACCCTCCGAGCCTGTTCATGAATCGCTAGCAGAGGCTAATAGCCACCAGGGTTCAGGAACCCTCGAGGTCCGAAGATATCAGCTGACGCGCTTAAGGAGAACCACATAAATGGCGATGGTGGCCTATCCACCTCCGCATAGCCCCGATAGACTACGAGTGTTATGGTCACAAGGCGCGAAACTAACGACTTTGGTGCTATCGTAGAAAAAGGCAAGCCTCAATTATGGCGTAATCCGAGACAACCCACAACTAATAAAGAGGAATAACAGCGAGGGGTTTGTGTTTTCTTCTTTTGATGAGACTAGAAGTGTGCGTGTAATCACCTCGTACGCAGGCAACGATAAGTATATCGAAATATCAACTACTAGGGACAGTAGGGAGAGGCCTCCCAGTGAAGGCCTCGGATTCGGGTCAACCTAACTAGAGGCAACTAGTTAGAGATAGTCGTAGATCATCAACATTTCTACCCATAGACTTACCTATGGGTAGATAGCTTATCCGCACATTCAATTGCTAAGAATAGCCGCCGCTCGAAACCCCGAGTTCGTGTCCTGGCTGCCTGGGTGTGTGTTTACAAAGTACGGTAGCCCCTCAACTCCATGAACGACACCCAACTAGACGACACACCTGTATCTGTCGCTAGTCGTTACTAGCTATAAGTTGCCTAGTCGAAGACGCAAGGAATTGCCCCAACCACGATGGAGATCCCGCCAGCAGACCGAGAGGACCAAGGAGGACGATGTGCGACCGGGTATGGTAGTGCGGCGGTGCTCTTACCGGTAACAGGTGGCCGAGCGTGTGGTGTATGGAGGTATTTCTTGTCGTAGGACGCGAGTGCTTCTGATCATTAATTAATAATAAAACCCCGCGGCGAATCAGCCCCGATGACTCCCCTAAGAAGTCATTTCCTACCTTAGCGTAGGTATCTATGAACAACTGGGGATGGGAGGCTGCCAACTGCTTCGAACAAGTGTTGTCTTTTCATCCAACGGGTTGGCACCTCCAGAAATTATTAGCGACACTATAGCCAATGCGGGTCTATAGTATCCCCTAGAAGTCCTTCCAGCGTTCGTCGTCCTCTTTCTTAATCCTGTTAGGGGTTCGCTTCTAGTCAGGTACAAACGATGCTTGGGCGCCCCAGGCACCGTACCTACAGGTTAAGGCAGTCCCTTGATGCGCACTGCTAGCAGTACCTGCTTCGGAAGTTCCTGCTTGCAGCTTGCCTGCCTGGCATCTTTTGAAGAGTCCATGGTGATTTGCTGACAGGTATGCAATGTACCGACGGGAAAATATACCGAGCTGAAGTAGGTACATCGTTGTTGCGCAAGGCCTCCTGATCAACCTCGAACCAAGGGAAGCAAGTCACTATTGCTGCAATGTATGTAGCATGCATTAACGGGGTACAGGTAACTACCTGGTATTCCCCCCCACAAATCGGTACCTATGGTATCGTACGGAGTATATTTACGCATACCCCCCCCCTTTTCCCCCTCAATACCCGCTAACCAGGGCTGTTAGGGGCTTTAGCAGGTTGCCTGACCCCGCTAGCTCGATTTCTCCCGATTCCCCGATCTGTAAGCCGTGCAATCCGTCCAATCTGGCCAATCCGTCTGAACCCGTCTCCTTTATTACCACCAAGCAGCATTCCTTAACTGATTTCCAATCTCACTGGATAATAGATATCCAGGCATCGCATTATTAGATATCCATAAAACACCTATATGATAGCAGTGTTTTATGTTTTTATGCTCCTTGCATAGTGTTACTAATATTGGTGCTCATCAACACCCAAGACCTGCTTGATACCTATGCTGCTTGCGTAGAGATAGTTGTTTCAGCTCTCTCAACCTGGAGATTCTGCTGGTCAACAAGGCTGCAATTTGCTGTGCTGGCAGACTTGTTGTTGTTACTGTATAAGCATACTTGTACATACAACTGCCGACATTCACAATTACTATGAGGCACTGAGGCATGATGGTAAACCCTACACATACTTCTCATTAGAGTATTTCACATATCTCGTAGATACATAAGTGATTGCGGGCTATTCCCAAACAGCCCTACAGCTACCACCTAAGTAATTACTCATACTGTCAGACTGGCGGCCCGGCAAGGTTTCTTCTAGTTTCCATAACTCTCGGTGCCTGCTTGGATTAACTTTGCTGCCAACCTTCCGTCTCCAATCCATAGAAGCTACCTACTAATTACATAACCAGAGCTCACATGAATGGATAGGGCACGCACGTGTATCCAGGCATCGCTTTCGATATGAGCTCCATTCCAAGCAACCTTGGTTATATGTGGGTAGATTACCAGGTACATGCCACCACCCCCAAGTTCTGTGACCTACGATATGCAACTATGTTCTACAGGTGTGTAGACATCAATCAGCTGGGCATCCGGCCGAGCCACCACCCACCGTACCGTATAATCTACCGTACCAGAGTATCTACCTACTACACAATTATACCGCGTAAGTTCGTCAGCCACACATCATAGATTGCATAAAGGTAGGCAGGCGGGTGATCACGCAGCAAACATATAGGTATTATGGAGATATGAACCAGGCCGTAAGAATGTCTGGAGGCTTATGATTACTGGCCTAGGGCTTAGGTGGTCATCAGGTACACAATTAGTGACCAACTAAGCAAGTCAACCGACGTTGGCAGGTTGGCATCAATCATCAGGGCTTACGAAGTACTGGGCATACCTAACTAGTAGGTATTGTACAATACTGTACTGTACTGGCATAGTCGCTGGCATACTGGCATACTGGGCGGCATAAAAGTGAATCAAATCAATTGGAAAGGATAGAACAGACCGGCAACTTTGTCCACCTCGTACCTACATACTTACATACATACATACATACATACATACATACATGTACTTACTAAACCATCAAGTGCTCTGTGTGTGGTGAGTACCTCTTATGTATGGATGTACGCACTTGCTGCTGCCGCCGCCTTCCAGCTCGGACACCGTCTGTCCCATTCGTATTTTTCTTAATCCATTAGGAGAAAGTTGGATCTTTGTTTCATTCCCATTGACCAAAATTAAAAAAATAAATAATTTTGAGGATCGGCGAGACTTTTTATTCCTCCCTCTGACCTCCTTCACTTGCACTGCACACGACTCTATCATTGACTGCCGTAGCTACCGTGCTAACACTGCTTGCTACCTGCCTACCGGCCTACCTGCTTACCTGCCTACCTGCCTACATACTTACCTACGGTACCTAGACCTGGTTGCTTCTGCATACCTGCATACAACCCTTCCACACCATCACCTACCACAGGTCCATACATCTTCACGCCCGCACTCCACCATCTCAACTCCCTCCTACACACACTCACTGGCTTTCCCACTTTGCTTTTGCTGTCTTTGCTCACTTTTTGGCTGTTTCTTCAACCAGTGGTGAGACACAGGGTTCAGGCATCGTTTAGCCGAAAAGGAACAGAACGCTGTCAACAATCCATTCATTCTCCATGCAGACAATGGCCTCTTCAAAGGTAACGAGACACATGCCAGCCAGCTAGTTGCACGGAATTTGGAGCTCTGGACTCTCCTCCCTGCCACACACCTGCCATAGCTTGCTTCCTAGTATAGAGGGACCCTGCTGATCAATAAATCTATCACCGCAGGACATCCCAATGACGGCCAGGCCATTGTCCCAACACCGACAATCCATCCCTTCGGGCTCACCCTCGTCCTTTGCCCGACAAGCCTCCCATTCTCGTAACCATTCCCACTCGGCCCTGTCCGGCGCCCTCAATGCTGCCCACCGCATAACACGTCGGAAGAGTATCACGAGCAACGGGCCCAACATTGCTGCCGTAGCCGCTGCCCTGAATGAGGCAGGCGACCAGGTCACCCCGCTTCCCATTGCCGTCAACCCGCGCCGTGGCAACATGTCCAAGCCCGCTGCCGCCCGATCCGCCATGGTCGGCAGCTTGCCCTCCCCACCGGCGAGCCTGCCTACCCATAGGTTCAACATGGACGGAAAGATGGACGGTCAAGATAATGCAATTGAAGATGACATGAATGACATGTCGGCCGATGAAGGCGAGATCGGGTTGGACAGCTCCCGCGTCCGGCGAGCCAGCGACGGTCAGCCCCTTACCAAGGATGGCAAGAAGAGCAACCGCGTTGAGCTGCGCTGCGACAAGTGTGGAAAGGGATACAAGCACAGCAGCTGCTTGACCAAGCATTTGTTCGTGCCCATTTTCTTGCCCGCTACCCACGTCCCGAATCTTCTCGCCCAGGTCGCTGTATAGTGATGGTGCATGTGCTCCGTGATAGGTCAAGGACCAGCACCCGTGGATTACCCCCCTGAAAGATTCGATTGCTTGACCGTGAACCTCTGTTGACGATTTGCTGGACAGGTGGGAGCATACTCCCGAATGGTCTTACACTTCTAAGCTGCTTATTTCTAAGCATCAACAAGTTCAGCTGCTCGAAGCGGCATCGGTCCTGGTAGCCATGAACGTCGATGAACCGGCAGCGACTCCTCCAGACTCCGCCAAGGATTTTACCAGTGAGGCCGACTCGGCATCCCCCGCTGCTTCGGGTTATTCAGATCAGCACGATAGCCGCAGTTCGGCTGACACGACCCCGCCGCCGCAAGGTGACACCCTACCTACTCCCAACTCGTTGGCATTTCGGGGACAGTCAAAGAGGTACAGCGGCGGTGGCAGCAGCTACTCGCGCTCATACCAATCCGCCACATCGGGGACGTACTTCCCCAACAGCGTGCCGAACGGGGCCGATTTTGGTCAGAACCGCCATGCCAGTTCGGATCACCGCCGCCCTCCCTCTGCAGGTATGGGCAACACCAACAAAGAGGACCGTGACTTGGCCGCAGCGGTTGAACTGCTTAGTTGCAGCTTCAGCAGCAATGGTGGATCCCGGGACACTAGACTTCCCCAAGATGCACCACCTGTGCCGCCGTTGCCCGCGCAGTACCTGGACCAAGCGGCTTTCATGAGCACAAGCTTTGTAAACAGTTACCAAGCCCCACAGATGCCCGAAAGCTTCACCCGCGGCGAGTCGCTTCAGCCTCGATACGTCAAGAGGGAAGAGAGCGAGGATAGCGTTATGGGTGATGACGATGACGACCGTCACCGGCGAGACCGAGCTCGCGGGAGCGATGACGACGACGAGATGATGTTCGGCCGTATGGAGGACTGAATACCCATCTGTATCGGGCTCATCGTTACGCGACGATATGACGACGGGGAGGGAGCTGTCGAGGCGATAACAACTCTCATGTGTCGTTCCTTTTGTAACCCACAGCCTATACCAACAGTGTAAATGTGGTGGTTCGCTCCGCCACCGACCCTTAGCACCGAAGAGTGGAGGACTTCGAGGGTATTTCGAAGCACGCTCCACGAGGTTAAAGTAAGGGTGGGAGGGAGCGTCGAGTGAACACCCAAAACAAATGTTTTTTTTATTTCGAGCGGAATACGATCATGGGGGTGGGAAGAGGGAAGAGTGTTAATGTCTAATCGGGTGACAAGAAGACACTCTTTGGTATATACGTATGTATAGGTATGAAGAGAAACCTACCAAATGAAACCAAGTGAAACAAGACCAGAAGACTCCGCAACATCACTTAGAGTGAGCCATAGCAGTACAGTCTTAACCTTATACACTCAAGTGGCCAGGACCTTTGGTGATGAGAAGCGTTCTCACTTGCGGTGGTGAAAAAAGAGAGTGATGAGCTCGCCTAAACGAGCTCTCCGTTCCTGTTATATGATGACCATGACTCTTTAGACGTCCATACCAGGAATCTGTTACGTATGCTTGTGACGGGGTGTTGATAGTGTAGACTGTAAGTTGGTATCGATGGCGAGCTCAGGCGGAAGTTCGAAGGCAGATGGGAGCGATGCGTAACAAGAGAGTAGAAGAGAGATGGCAAGGTCTCCAACGGGAGGAGCGAAAGTAAGTGGGAATGAGAAAAAGGAGTTTCGAGGTGGATAAGTACGTAATGTTCTAGGGATCCGCGAGGAGCACAGTTTTCCCCTTATTACTAAGGGACACAACTACACAAGTTGCAGAGTATTACAGGCAGTGTTGCCTACGTACATACTTTCCCTACCTTAGCACCTAGTCGTAGGTGGACTATATCCTGACGTACGCCGAAAGGGCAGAAAGGGCAGAAAGGGTATGTACGTAAAATATGCATATGTATGTAAAATCCTTCGTCGTTCCGGGTCGATGATCCTGTGGGGGTATGGTACCGGTTTTATATATCAGATGAGGTCAGTCCGCGGGAAAGTCTTGTAAGGTTGAGGAAAAAGAGCGTCGTTGGCGGAGAGACGGTTCTACGAGAACGACGTCACTGACTACCTACCGAACTACTACCTACCACGGCTACCTCCCTAGCACGCAACAAGCAAGGTGACAGGTTTACTGAAGCTTGCAGGTGAGCTGGTAACGTCTAGGAGGTATGTCGGTATGTAGACTGACTGACTTGCTGACCAGGTAGGTGGAGGTAAGGTAGGCAGTTACATATACCCAACATGTAGGTAGGTACTGTACAACAGGTAGGGCAGGTAGGTACGGTAGTAGTAGACAGGTAGACAAGGAAGAGCTTCTCCAAAACGTCAACGTGCGACCGGCGCTTTTTGTTGCTAAGGTTCTTTGCTCTCGCCTCGTCTCCTCCCTCATTAGTCCGTTAGTTCAGTAGTTCAGTAGTTCAGTAGCAACGGGCGCTGATCAGGCATATCGTCGGTTTTCTTAGTCTCACGAGATCTCGATCTGCCTGCCTTCTTTTCCCCCTCTGTAGTTGCATATTCATACCCTCCAATTGAGGCTATTGGCTTACTTGACAAACTTGTCCGAAGCTGGCAAAGCAGCAACAAAAAAGACACAAGAACTGGCCCCCGCTCATCGTACTGTAGCTCTCGGCTTGGCAAACTATTCGCCCACCCATCCATCGTATTTTACAAGCCTGCCCTTGCCCTGGTCCTGGTCCCGGTCCTGGTCTTGGTTCTCCCCCTCCAGCTCTTATCAGCGAACCAACATCGGCAGTTCGGGTACCTATCCAAGCTACCTACCAAGCTACCTACCAAGCTACCTTCAGGGCAGCTGTGCATCCTAAGATCATTCTAAAAACAACAGTAAGCTCCGGTGTGCATGTGCCAACGCATACATAACTACGTCAACAACGAACAACGCGATCTGCGAGAAGAACCTCGAGAACAGTCTTCTCGCCCGGCATCCTCAGTCTTAGCAGCTTAGATATACTACATAGTAGAAGCAGCATACCTACCTACCCAAGCGCCTAAGGTATTTGACGGAGCTCTTCTCGCCGAACTAAGTAGTACCAGCACCTCGATCTACAGAAGAGATTGCACACGGGGAACTAGAGAAGCAGAACACACGCGCGCACGCACGCATACCTACGTACTATACGAGATCAAGCCCAAGTGCAAGCCAAGATGCGCACAAGAGGGAGGAAACAGGTCGAAGACGGCGGCGTCGGCGCGAGCAGCGATGGCAGTTTCAACAGCCAAGTCGCAGCGAGGACGACGTCATCCGAGTCCCCGACTCCCGCGTCACCAATATCGTCACCACAACAAAAGCAACAAGGCGTCGTGAGGATCAAGAACGTCCAAAGTCCTAATAGCAGAGCCCGCGGCACCCCCTCGCGGCCATCTTCGTCGCGAGGAAAGGGCAGCAATAGCTGTAACCACAACAGCGACACCACGGCATTTTCTCCGTCATCCGGGATTCCCGCGCTCCTCCGATTCCCGCTCATCGTCCTCCTGAACATCGCGCTCTCCGCCCTCGGCTCCGCCCTCGCCTACCCTTACACGAAGGCCGTGGTGGCTAACCACGAGAGACCCCTCGAGACCTGGGAAGAGGCTGCCGTTGTGCTCGGCTGGAGGATGTAAGTTCTTCCCTTTTTCGTTTTTGGCGCTGCGCGTCGCTACCTATTTGGTGCTCGTTTGTTTCATTTTTAAGCAGCCTACCGCTATGGCAAGAGATATATATACTGATCTTGTTTCCAGAGTCGAACTTGGGCTGGGCTGGTTCGGCGACTACGATAGTTACGATCTCACCGCGATGAACATCTTGTCGCATGGCCCTCCGGTAAGTCTCAACCTAGATACCTTCCACATTAGGCTTTTACCACGACGCTTGCGCGCAACACGGCACGATACGGACAGGCCAGGACCGCGTCCTACGCCAAAGCGGTCAAACAGGGTACGCATCTACACAAACATTGTAACGCTAACCTCTCCAAACCCCACAACGCAATAGCTCTACCTCCTATACGCCTTCTACGAAGTCCCCGCGCCCGCGCTCCTCCTCTCGCTCGGCATCGAGACGCTCGCGACCTACCTGCCGTTCCGGCTCCTGCGCCCGCTCTCCCCCGCGCACGCCGAGCCCTCCCGCGCGCCCAACGCCGAGATCGTCACGGACCGGCCCATCGCGCTCCTGACCACCCTCCTCGCGGGCGCCATCTACAGCGTGACGCTGTTCTGCGCCTACGCGACCTACCTGCCCACGTACCTCGCGGCGCACTTCCGCGGCGTCCCGACCCTGGCCGCCGCCCACGAGGGCACCTGGGTCAACGGGATGCTGCCCTCGGCGCTGGCGCTCGGCTTTGCCGCGCGCGCCTTCGTCTTCGCCTCGGCCGAGTCCTCGCCCATCGACCGCGCCCGCCAGCGCGCCGTCGCCCACTTCGACCCCGCCACCGCCTCGCTGGCCCAGACCCTGCGCTGGAACGGCTGGTGGGGCTGGTCCGACGCCGCCCGCGCCGTCACGCGCCGCACCCTGCTGCTGACCGTCGTCACGGGCGCCAACGCCTTCGTCCACGCGCGCCTGGCCGTCCGCGGCGTCGACAACGAGGGCGCGGCCGCGTGGGCGGCCGTCTGGGTCGTGGCTGCGGCGTTGACGGGGTTGGCGCTGGGGGTGGTGGGGAGGGTTTGAGAGGTCTTCGGGGGGGGTTGCTGCGGATTTTCCCATTCAAGAGGGGAAGTTCTGGATGATCGAAACTTGGTAGGTGGTAGGTGGTCGGTAGGTTGGTTGGGTCCGCCTAGCTACATAGGTAGTTGTTGTGGCCGGCCGGGGAAGGAAGGGGTTGGTAGTGTAAGGAAGCGGGGAGAAACGGCGGGGAGGTGTGTACTGTCGGATTATGCCCATTGGATTCCGTGTCTAGTGAGCCATCCAACTTGATATCCAGAATCGGATGATGTGGGATTGGATTGTGCAGACAGACGGTTTAAAGGGGCCGGAGGTGTGAGAAAAAGGAGTATCTTGTCAGTCATTATGGATCGAGTGGTTGGTTGGCCGATTCATTCATGTTGTGTACCTCGGAGATCATTGGCAGGGTAGACAGCATTGGTTGCTCCCCGTTTTTTATTTCTTTTTCTAACCACCCTTTTCCTTTGAATTCTTCTTTTCATCTTTTTGATACCAGGTTACCGACCTACCTACCTACATACCTACCTACTTATGATCATTGGAGGGAGCATTGTCGGGTGATACCTTATACAGACAGAGAGGGGAGAGAAAGTATAGGAAAGGGAAGGGTGGGCAAAGGCAGGGTAGGGAAGGGAAAGGGAAGGAAATGAAGGCGTTTTGCTTACTTGCTTACTTGCTTGAATTTCGTAATAGTCTTCCAACCAAATAACTCGGGCGTTATAGAAAGATGAAAAGAGAAGGCTGGCTTGGCTACGGTAACTGGGACTTGCTTTGCATCACTATAGGCTGTTTTCGAGCTAAACCAACTAAAATACCTAACCCATGCCAATACAAACTAAACTACCTTCGTGACAGGAAACCTGTGGTGTCCCGTTTTGCTCCTGATCGTTGACCTCTGAGGCGAGAAGATGTCCTAAATGCAGGCCCCTTGATTCTTCCAAGCCACTACCATACAGGCATACGTTCCCAGCTGTCCTTGTCTCCCGTGTTGCTGTTCGATGTGTCTTATTAGCCTGTTGTCTCACTCTCGCCAGCTTGATGAGTAAGATAGAATATGATGGACTGGCACAACCACCTCGCTGCCTGCCCAGCCGGAACCAGGTTAATTCGTCCCTCTCAGTCGCCTATGTCGGGAGGTCACCGCTGTTTATGATGTTAACGCTTTTGGGGGGTGCGGGGGTAAGTTAGATGTTGTTATTTTCTGAGCTTATATCGAAGAAGGGGGGAAGGGGTGAATGTATCTGGGAAACCACAGTATGTATATTCCCTGCCATCCGGAACTGAAGCGTCTAACATCATACCTTGTTTTGGTATAATGTCAAGTTTCAGTATCAAATAGATATCTGGTGGCTTGCTTCAAGTTGAGAGGGTCCGCGGTATAGTTAAAGACTGGTAGAGAAGAAATATATTATGTCCGACGTGTAACTCGATGAGTGACTTATGATCTGACATTCAAACTGGTTCAAGGTATGTGCCATATCAATATGGCAAGTGTATGGATGAGAGGGCAATATGGGACCTTTGAAGCGCTAATCCCCAGCCATCAAATGACTCAAGTATACCCCCTTGTTTGATATATTGGAGCACATCTCCAGCATATACTCAAGGGACGATGATAGAAATGTCACAATATCTTCACCAAGGAAGCCATACCTTCTAGATTACATTGCTCTCTAAACCATAGCTATGCACATGTTGTTAATTATCATGGGCTTTTGATATACCTCTTCGTTGCAAGAACTACTACTTCCAGTTATACTGAAGAACGGATTGTAAAACCACAAGCACGTGAGGGTCATTCGATTAACAAATTACTGTGCCCCCTCGACATCAGAGAACGCACCATTTTAGGCCAGACACTAGCGAGAATTCAGGGGCTATGCTTCAAGCCCGAGGGATAGCGGCGGGCTGAGAGTATATGGTCTTGGTAATTCGCATCGCACGACGAAAAGCCAACGAGAGAGAAGTGGTTACCACTTCGTAGAAGACTGTTTGTCTCTGGCTCGACAAATAGATGCCAGGTTAGCTTGTTTAGTAGCACATCGAGCTGGCCACAACATCTACTCGCCATCTGAGAGCTCTCGAGTACTTACGAAGACAAGAAACCTACGCACTATAGTATATCGTATATACTTTCCCCGAGGCAGAGTAGAACAGGCCAGGCAGCAGAAAGGTGACTCGTAATCTTGTGAGCCCCTCCGCCTCATCAGCGTGTGCGACAAGTCATTATCGAGGCAAGGTAGCGTGGCAACCCAATAACGATGCCTATTCGCCCTGTGAGCGATAAGATACTATATCGAGTTATCAACCTTACCATCGCTAACGCGGATCTAACCGGACCAAGCACCCGTTCTGCAGCGTGTCTCCAATCAACAACTTCAGCAAGGCGAGCAGACTACTCGCTCACTCAGCCGCATATGTAAACGGCTAGTCTGCGTGGGCTCTCTGACAGAACATGCAGTCCTCAGGATCGTGGCTTGGAGCTTGGGGGTCTCTGCTTTCCGGTACTCGAGGCTATCAGGTTGCGGCCAGAATAGGGGTCATTATAGCAAACCAAAGTATATAGCCTCAATTTTGATGTCTACTGCTGTCCACGGTCCACCGTATCCACAGCCTCCATATCCATCCACCCAAATGCATACGATCGTGGAGTCCGCCCACACCAGCCGCCCGTGGTGGCTCGTAGATCGAGTGGAGAGGATTTGTACCCTATCGGTTGTAGCATTAGGCTTCAACGCAGGTCGACAGATGATAACTGTAAAAATTGGATGCGACCCCCAATACACTGTAACCACCGAATCGGCCTTGGCTGTTGAGAATATCGGGGATGAGCCCATGTTAATTATATCTATATGTCGCCCTAATATAGGCAGTCTATAGATTAAGCACTACGCTGACATTGCATGCAAGACACGTAATATATGCCACAGCTAAGCCCTCCCATTGTCATTTTCTCGATCGTGCTGGTTCTTTGCATTGCCACTTGATATTCTGCAAGGCCGGCGTCTTCCAAGCGCAGGGAGTTCTGCCTTGGGATGGATCACTCATACACCACCAATCAACGACGTAAAACACTTCTCATTGATGGTCCAATTTGGCACTGATATATGTACAACCATACGTCGCTTAGGAATGATTGGTATCGAGATATAATCCGATGCGGGGCAAGGCCTTTTCATGTTCATGCCTTACCACTTCTGACGCTGTTTTGTCCCTTGGGATGGTTGTGTACAGATCCGCCCGACATCTTCGACAGGTGAGTTATACTTCGTAGGCGTTCCATCGGCTTCCAGGCTCAGGTGTAATCCGTTTTCATAAGTAAGTCCAGTAGTGCAAGCTTGTGTATTCTTATATATATAGATGCGACCCTGTATTGTTAAGAGGATATTCGATGCTCTAAGTTTTGTTTATTGACACCCTAGAATGCCGCAAAGTAGGACACACCTTACACATCAATCTTCGATCTCCCCAGACACCATGGCGACGGAAGTAAATACGGCTATTGGTCTCTTTCAATTCTCTGTCCAGACCCTGGGCCGCATCCAACTGGCACGAGAACTTCGGGATGACTTTGAAACACATCAGCTGAAACTCGACATCATCCAACTCCGACTCTCGCGTTGGGGCGAGGTTATCAACTTTGAGTCGATAGACGTCACAGACGGGAACGCCCCCGAAGTTCAGCCATTCGACGAAGAACATGATGAAGGGCCGCCTTCGGTCGTGAGAGTACTCTCCGAACTCCAGCATCGCTTGTACAGGGCCCAGCGTGAAGCACGAAAGTTCGAGAAGGATGCGGGCTTAAAAGTCCCTCAGGGCCTCAATCCGGAAGCGTGTATGCCAATGGATCTGAAGAAGCTTCGGAATCGAATCAAGCTATCCCTCTCCAAACGCAAAGCTGAAGCCTCCGGGGCATTCGAAAGCATCAAGTGGGTCTTCTACAAGAAAGAGCACTTCGATAAATTCATAGCCAGCATCTCGGAGTTAATCAACGACCTGGAGAAGTTTATCGCGGAGGATACTCGGGGGAGGCTCCGGAAGCTCAGTGACGAAGAGTGCAAAGGGATCGGCAAGTCTTATCTCGAAGAGCTCAAGGACATCATCGAGGGATGCGATCCTTGGCTTGAGAGCTCCGTGGATCAGAGGCTGGGGGCTGACGGCTCGGGGACTGTCATCAACCAGTCTCACAATACGGGTCATACTGTTGGTGTCCACAAAGGCGAGAACAAAGGCAACACTTATGGTGGTCAGGCAACATACACATTCCACTGATGGGAATATTTGGCGAACACGACGGGTTATCGTGGGGTAGTGTAAAAGGGGCTATAGGGATCCACAAGGATCAGCCACTAGTGAGGGTGGCTACGGCTATTTAAGGGGTCGTCAAAGGCTTGTGGGTTATTTTGCTTTCTTGCACCCCCTACCCAGTAGCTGCTCTACCGCTCCCGGCACCAAAGAGCATGACAGGGTACGATGTCCCATACAGATACCATGAAAGTCGACTGGCTATGTCATTTGTGCTTTTCATGGTTCTTCAGGACTTGAATAAAGCTAGATTTCATCACTCGACTCGCGATCTCCAGGCGCTGAAATGATGATACTCAAGGCTTGAATACAGAAACTATGAACAACTTTCCACATCGGCTGCTACCGTACCCGATCTCGTGAGCAAGTTGAAAAACGTGTCGATGGCTTACACGCGTGCTTATAACTCCATGTCCTGCAGCTAGCTGCAAAGGTGCATTAGCTGCAAATCGCCTGTCTCTATAATATCTTAACTCTAAAATACGTACATGAAAGGGACCGTTGCGGAGTATGTATGCCGATGATACACTTCAAGGTTGCGATGGTGCCTTATTCCACTTATACGGTATAATTATGGAGCTGGACATATCTTATGCATTGCACACATTGAAATAGTGTTTCGGCGATCAATCCCACCCGCTTGGAAGCAGCATGACTTGCTCGGCCTCCCTGTTAGAATTGTGATCCAACCAACAAACATTGAGTGGTCATGTTAGTGTTTAGGTATTTACAAAGCCCCCTGGACGACCTAACTCCAGTACAGCACCTACTACCCAATAATATATAGTAAAAGAGACCATATGCAGTCTACCTGGTAACGGAGATCCACCCCTGGTCTCCGGTCCGGCCAGTACGGGGACTCGGGGACTAATAGCCAATGCGGAGCCGATCTACGCGAATGGGATCGGTTTAAATAATATCGAGGAAGACATTAATACATTCGCTTATCGCGGACACAGCCTCTCACCGACTTACGTACGTAGAGTAGATCTTCCAGCTCTTTACAGATAACAGATATAGATACTATCAATCAGGGATCGTGGCATTGCAAATGCGGTAATACTCGATAGCATGGCCGACATGTTACCCGGTAGGCAGGTATGCATGTGGATGAATGGAAGATACCTATATTCCAAGTACAATTCAACCTCATGTTCATAGAGATTTATACGAAGTACGTATACATCAGGAGCATGGAATGCTAAGCAGTAAGTTGGGCCTTGAGGCTGTTGGCAGCTGAGGTACGGTACAAACTTCTCCGGGGACAGTATCGAGTGGTCGAGACTCTTTCAGACATCTCCAAGGGATCCAGGATGGTGTGCAGAGTCTTGCCTGACAGAATCCATGCCTCTGATCGCTCGTTGGTGAAACCCCTGTAGAAGGGGCCTTGATCCAATTGCATTGCCATGCTGTTGCCAAGCCAATATTCCTTCAGCATGGGCATTGAGTCTTGATTGGGAAATACCCTTGTTCAATTCAGCGGATCTATTACCTGAGGCCAACCACGACAAAAGCGCTTACATCCAGTTTCAAAGTTATGGACTACTCAACAAACCTCCTTTAACTTATAAGATACAATAATAACCTTAGAGTTCACCGTGCAGTAACCACTTGGATACTCAACGTTTCATGTCATATCCAGTGCCTTGGAAGCCTTGACTTCCCATCACGATGTCTGGGAAGAGCTATAGAATCAACCAACGCAGCAACATCGGCATAGTGCAGGGAATCCACTACGGCGACAACGTCTTTTGTTAGTCTCGAGCATTCGCAATCTAACAAGCCTACTAACACAGACGCTTACAGACGACAACAACAGAGTCGAGCTAACCCTAAAACATGTTGCACTTGAGACACACAAGAAGGTGAAGGTAGAATGGGAGAATTTCGGAACATGTGACTGGCTGCTGCAGGAGAGCGATTTTCGATCATGGGAGAACATGGAGCCAGGACACTCCTTCCTCTGGCTTCATGGCCGTCGTAAGTCCTCCCAGTGATTTGAAACAAGCTCGCACTGATCCCTAGCCAGCCGGATGTGGGAAGTCAACTCTGATGTAAGTCCCTATTACAATCGTGATCGTCGACGTTCTGTGAACGATAAAAAACTAAACAATTCCATGACTTACCAGGTCTCGTATAATTGAGAGCATATACCAGGGTCAATTCGCATCCAGAGGCCCCAATACCGCCCAGTTGTTATACTTCTACGTCGGTTTTGGGAACACATCAGAGAAAGATAAGCTCTATCGAAACATGCTATTGACCTTTTGGGAGCAGCTGGTGAAGAAAGCCGAGGGACGGGATATCAACACGTTTGGGAACCATTCCCCACCCGAGTTAATCGAGAGAGAGCTTCTGAAATTGCTGGTCTCGACTGGACGTGACATCTACATTGCTATTGACGCCCTTGATCAGCTCCCCTCGGAATCCCAGTACCAACTGATCAACTGGCTCAACGCCACGGCCAAGACGTTCCAGGACGAAACAAGTTGTCGCCTGAGTATAGCATTAAGTTCCCGCGATTGCAGTGGTGTCGATCAACTGTATATGCATAAACTCTTTTCGATCGAGGTGACAACGGAGCGAAACAGGCGTGATATCGAATTGTACCTGGAAAAAGGACTCAATAAATCGAAGCTTCTGCAGAAAAGTCCGATGCTTAGAAAGAAGGTCTTTGACAGATTAAACCAAGAAGCGGATGGAATGTTAGTATCATGGACCTTTTCCCTGGAACTTAAGCTAATAAATAATCTAGGTTCCTATGGGTCAGCCTACGGACATTGAATATTTGCGAACTGCAGTTAGAAACGCAGGTGTTAAAGGCCCTGGAAAGCCTCATCCCACCGCAGAGAATGCGGGAAATGTATGAAGCCTATGCTGAGGGTTTCGAGTCTTTAAGCGAGTTAATCCAGCGGCAGATATCCCAAAGGATAATGGCTCTATTAGCCCATAGTGCCGGATCCATGCCTAGGGAGGTCATTCTGGTAGCCCTCTCATTGGACGAAGATGGGAAAGTAGACCAAACGCTTCATCAGGAACTGACCAACGCTCCCGATATCATCGTCCGCTTCTGCAGCCACTTGGTTCGCATCGATGAAAATCTCCGCACCTTTCAATTCTGCCACAGAACCGTCTTCGACTTTTTCAGTGCATACAAACCAGCTATGTATAATCACAGGATTGCAGGGCTATGCTTGTCACATCTGTGCTCGGCGGACTTCTCTCAAGGCCCCCTGAGTGATGTTACGTGGTATAGCCCCGGTAGCCTCCGGCCAATCTTGCAAACTCATCCATTTTTACCGTTCGCGGCTTCTAGGTGGGCCACAAGTATTAAGAAAAGCATCGAGGATGAGAGCATAGAAAGCCTGAAAAAAAGCCATCGTGATGTTCTGAACCTGCTTGAGATAATCTTCAACAAGAGAGGGGAGGCAGAAGAAACAGGCAACCTACAACTAGCATTCCAAGTACACCTATTCAATCGCCGAAGGTCGATGTTAGGAGGAATCAGTCATGAACATGTCGTCAGTTATTTTGCCCTCGTCGAGCTCTTTGATATCTTCAGGGAAAGAAATTGGTTCGACGCAGAGAAGCTTGATCACGACGGACTGAGACCGATCCACTGGGCTATACGCAACGAGATTGATCATGACGCCGCCACCCTCACCGTCAAAAAGCTGATTGAATATGGCACCGATGTCAACATAAAAGACAAAGAAGGCCGCATCCCTTCATACTACGCCGCGCATGGCGGAAATTGGAAAGTGACCAAATTACTTGTTGATCATGGGGCTGAGCTCAACCTCACGGACAAGAACGGGGAGACACCCTTGATCGCCGCTTGTAGAACGCATCACGAGAAGGTAATATCGTGTCTGGTCAAAGCCCAAGCAGACGTAACGATACAGAGCTTGTTCGGCACTGCTCTGCAGGCTATTTCCATGGTCGGTTGTTGCAATTGTGCAAAAGCAATCCTAGCCCGGCACGGCAAAGGGAAGATAGTTGAACCCAATGGGCCTTTCGGAACTTCTCTTCATGCTGCGGCGTTTCATGGTCACTTGGATGTCGTCAAGCTCCTATGTTCAACACGGATCAACGTTCGCGCAACACACAGAACATACGGGAGCCCTGTGACGGCCGCATCCACAGGCTTCAACCCGGGACAAGACCCTGCTCCATTCCTAGAAATAATTGAGGAGTTGATCAAACATGGTGTGAAGGTCAACGACCGAAGCGGTCTGGTTGGACCAGCTCTTCGGGCAGCCGCATACCATGGAAGCCCGGAGCTGGTCAAGCTACTTCTGGAGAAGGGGGCTAAGGTTCGCAAGGCCAAAGGACCGATGGGCACGGCCTACGAAGCTGCAGACGAGCGTGGACACCAAAGGGTTAAGGAGATCTTGCTGGACAACGACCCGAGAGCAGCAGATTATGGCGGAGCCCCTATGTCCAAATCGGTGGATCGTCAACAAATTCAACGAAAGGTGTTCAAGACCGCTGTCAAGGCGAGCAGTATGGAAAACATCGATAGTCTCGTCAGCCAATTTGAGAAGTTCTTCGAAAAGGAAACCAAAAGGGGCGTGACCCCTTTTCTCAGAGGGTTAGCTAAGCTTGGCCAGGACAGCTTTCAGGACGTGGTCACGCTGGCCACAAAGTCGCATGACAAGCCCAACATCGCAACGAGACCAGACAATGGCGGCAGGTTGCGAGTACGAAAAATGATGTCTCACATATTCTGCATGCCTTTTTCACACACAAACGATGAGCTTGTCTTGGAGTCTAGGCCTACCTCCGCGCCTTCTCCCCACCTTCGCAGGGCGGGAACTTCGTTTGTTGAGGATAGCCTTGGAGAACACTTCCCACAAGTCCTAGACCGGATGACCCAAGCTGCCGTAAAGATCATGGAGGATGCCATTGCGAGCAAGGATCAAGATGTAATCAAGCTAGTCGCCAATACGTGGGTCGAGGCACTGAGAAATCTTGTCTCGTATCCTGGCTTCGGCGAGGCGATGCTAGAAATGGTAGTGCAGAGGCGTGCGAACGAGCTTAAGGGGCATCTGACCAACCCGAACTTGAGCCCAGAAGAACGGTACGAGAGGGCTGAGGCCTTGGTTCTGGTTGGCATCGAGCTCCTCATGGCCGCTATGGAGCGTGGGAAAAAGTTCAGGCCCCTATGCCTCATAATATCCAAGCTGTGGGTGAAGGCGGTAAGCGATGTGGAGGATCTCGGCGAAGAGGGCGAGGCACCGGTACGGGAGCTGATTCGCATATTTGCCGAGCGATTCACAGACGCAGTCATGATCCAGGACCAAGTGCATGTCGAAGTGTATGCACAGGCTGCCGTGGAGCTGCTGAGAGCAGCAGCATTGAGCTCGAAGACCACGCTGCTGGAGAAGATCAGCAACGAATGGGTGGTGCTGTGGGGCTTGGCCATTGAGAAGAACATGGGACACATCGTCCAGGAGCTGCTTCGCCAGCGATGGGAAGAATACCAAACCTGCTTCAAGGGTGGGAAGTATGACGAGGCTTTTGGTCTGGCACTTGCAAGCCTGGGAGTGCTTCGCGCGGCCATCGAGCGAAGAAACAATACGGCAATATCTACATTGCAACCAATCATCGAATCGGGTCTTCAGTTCGCGCGAGAAGGCCCTGCTGAACGGAAGATGTCCTGTTCAGAGATCAGAGCCATCCTCAACGCCGTCGTCCGCTTGTTCGCAACGGCCGAAGAGGTGCAGCCTGGCTACTTGGACACCTTCGCTGTGATGATTCTTGACCTTGTAGGAGCTGTCCAAGGTGAATACCATCAAGAGATCATGGGAGCTACAACCCAGCGTATTGAAGAGGCTGGTCGAGTCATTGGTCCCACGGAGCGAGAGAGGCAATCTATGGAAATCTCCAGGACAATCGTTGCCTTCACGGAAATTGCATTATGTGCGGAGGGAAAATATTCCGCGGTCTTGGTAGCACTGAAGGAATTGAGTTTGGGCCCGCTGGCTGAAGTGCTGCCAAATTTTATGGATAGGGACGAACTGAGTCGATATGGAAAAGCCATCCAGTATTTCAGGGGGTAAGGAATGGATCAAGACTCCTCTAGTTTGCTCAGCGCTCCGTGCTTGGTTCTCTGCCATGAGAATGTCAACGCCCACCAATGGCTGATTGGCGAGACACGTCCAGAGGCGATGAGTACCTTGAATCAAAGCAAACCCAAAGATCGCTTCAGAGGAGGGCGTGCAAAGCCCTTGTGGAATGCCTTATCGTTAGGAAGCAGTGCGGCTTGGGACTGCCTGCGGCGGCATTGACACAGAGATTGAAATCCCATCTAGACTCATTTCCAGGAGTTGAAAGCATGATAAATCGGGTTATTGGTTCATGAGACTATGGACAGCATTTTTACCAGAACGGAGGACCAGGGTTTTTTCGCAACGCCACCAATGCAACGCGATTGCCACCAAATAGTTGCTATCAGCTTCTGCAATCCATCCATTCAGGGTTTTCCCAAATCGCGCAACCTGCAACGCAGTCCACGATAACCTTCCTGGTTGCGCAAGTGGTTATACATTTGCAGTGGCTGGTGATTTGTGGCTAGTATATACCTAAGCACCTGCACCGCCGTGCTGACGATTTAGGGGTTGGAAACAAGGGGTCGGAAAAGGGGGGCCAGGTGTGGGTCCGGTCGCAGGTCGACAGGTCGAACAGCGCAAGGGATAGTACATAGGCAAGCTGCAAACACGCTTCCAGGCTTCGAATACGCCAGGTAAATGCCAAAATTCTGTTTCACGACCATTGTATATGCCCTCACTTTAACACGATTTACTAAATTTTAGTTAGGTACTGCAACCAGTGCCCCGCCACTGCAATTTGGTTGCAGTGGCGCAACGGCAATTTACTAGATCCAGGGGGCTAGGCTGGCTGCAGTGGATTGCGTTGTGTGACACCCTGCGGGGGACCAAAGTGAAATTGAAATAGTAAAAAACGGATGAACCAGCTTTCAAAGTTGTTTGTCGTAAGAGGCAAAAAGGTATTATTCGTATGCATGTATCCAACCAAAGATTGAATGGGATAATATTGTGAAACCCACCAAAAATTAAAGAGCTCGATCTCGGGATCGAACCGAGGTTTGTGGAAGATTATTGATAAAAGCAAGATATCAAAATCCACCGTCCTAACCACTAGACGAACCGAGCCAATAGAAGGTGTTCAAACATTTCGTTATGGTGCTTTATGAATATGCCTGTCATTTGCGCCTTGACGACTAGCCGCCTGGACGGTCACCATCCTGCCTATCACCTTGCCTAACTTGACTTAATCTTTATTTGCCTTCTTATCCTAAGCTTTGATTCATTCCTGACGTTTCAAGGGCCAATGCAGCATAGCTAGAACATGCTTTTTATGTGTTTGGCTGAAACATCCCTTAATGCATATAGTGAAACAGTTTAAGGTTAAACTGGTTATATGTACTAACAGGGTATTTATAAAGAGCGAAGATTCGTTCATTATATATCTTACCTCCTTGTGCGTCTTAGTTACGAATCTGCCTGTTGGAAACTTAGGAAGAACCGTTGTTTAACTTCTAGCCTCACAGAAAACCGAAAAACGAAACTCCAGTAAGCTTCGCAGTCCTCGAAGGTGTGCTCGGTGTTTGGAAATCTCCCCTTCTGGGAGTTTATATTCAACTTTATTCATGCAACATGTCCATTCGGACCTTGTATGCCCCATGAATGATGGTGTTGCTGACTATGAGGGTATAACTCCAAAGCAAGAGCAGGACAGCGTAGAAACCGAACTCTGTCAGATATCGAGAAATGGAAATAAATGTACAGGATTCTTTTCCCTGATGACAACCGGATTTCTCTCACGTATAAAGTTAACATGCCTAAGTGTAATGGTCAAGGTCACTGAAAGAACACAGTCTATGAACACATCAAATCACCCTAGAAGAGAAGTCACGAAGCTGACCAAGTACTTCGAAAGGTTGATCCGTGATGAACTACCTGCTCTGGTGAGGGAAAAGTTGGAAGCTGGTGTAATCAGATTGAAGAGAGTACGAAGTCAGCTTTTGTCGACATGGTTACGAAAGAACTTCTGGACTTTTTAAGGGGTATGACAGGGAAAGTATATCTATGTCGAGCCATGCTTCGCCAAACGAATGTACTGGGCTTGATGCTAGTATCGAGTTCACCGGTAATAAACCTTACTCTTCTGATACGACGCCCTTGTCTTTGGAACCGTGCCTATGGTGGAACTATAATGACTTCAATATGGGCGAACCTTTGGTTTTCTATATTTTAGTACCATAGTTCCTCATGATATATATATATATATACATTCAGGGTCGTATGAGGACAGCAGGGAGTATCTTATATCAAAATAGTACGTTGAGTAGTATACGACGGCATAACGGTATGTCGTGAGACAAGATATGTTTGCTGGTGACACCTTTCACATATTGTCCTTTCATGGCCGTATTTTCACTTCTTTTTTCTTTTGTCCCTCGCAGCTTTAGTACAGCATATGGTTCGAGGGTAAATTTTTGTCATACAGTGCGTAGACTGGAAAGAGTAGCTGAGTATAAAGCAGGAGTGTCCAAGGACATGATGCAGGATCCCCAACTCTTCTTATCAATATTGACTATAGCTTACTCTCGAAGCTTCCCGAACTGCCTCGTTTGAGGATTTCAGGTACCCAATGTGGAAGTTCTATGCAGAATCAGGTCATGGGGTCTCAACCACAAGCATCAAGATTGCTTGACCAGAAAGATTCATGGAGTGTGATTGGCGTCATAGCATTGGTGATGTGTTTACCCCTGAAAGCTGAACATTACCCCAACACCTACATACCCCACCGGCGCTTAGCGATACTCGCTTGACTAGATTGAGAGAAGTTGGACTACACAATGTCTTTACAACTGCACGGTGTATAAACAAACTTTAAATCCTTGTCACAGTTTGGCGCGGGGTCGACAGAAAGACTGTAGAATAGAATGCTCCGTGGCACCGCAGCTTCCCTCTGTATTTCATGAAGAGAACTACACATTGCATTGGACTCAACTGGATGCGTACATATAAGATCTAGTCCTGCAGTTATGCTTAACCCAGCCAGCCACATTGAATATTAATAGGCCTAAGTGGATGTATCAAGCATATGCGTAAAGTACGATCGTACGCTATCTTACCACGGCCCATCAAGAGCTAGAAGGCGAGGAGAAGGGGACAGGAAGGCGAAGGTTATAGTGCTTTGAAGCAGAATTGAGGGGGTGCCAAGGCAGAGACTATACATGACATGTGTTGTAATACCTTGGAGATGTTTAATCTCCATGAAACCATATAGTCCTAGTTGAGTCCACATATCACTGGTTTGGAATTGCACTTTACTTCTAACTGATTATGATCTCTATTATTATTGGAACCACGTATCCCTATTTGTGCACAATTCTGGGCTCTCCAACAAGTGGGTGATATCATGCAGTAATATGTCTGCGTTATCACTTCTGCATATCTAGTGGCACGTGGACTGAAGTATATGTCAAGCCATAGCATGGACCTGGTGGGACGGTTCAACTCTACGCCCCTGATAGTAGCTAATAATTTACATATAAGACAAGAGCATTCTCTTCCAAAATAGAAAGATTGACGAGCAGCACCATACAGCCTCCTCTGCCTCCCGCCCAGATCTGAAGAAGGCTTCATTTGCTTCTGACAATAGCGTTTCGATTACTCGATTACCTTTCATAAAGTTCCACCCCTATTACGCTTGATAAGACAACCTCGTTTTATATACCACTCAGACATCCAAACTACTACTTGCTGGATCTGTGATCCTCATATAAGGTAAAATCGCCTTGGGCAAATATCCTTCTCATGAAATCATGGTCTAACTGAACAAAGCGATGATGGAGTCAACAGACAAGAGTATGACAATGGTCAATGATTGCGCAATCAATCACCCTGTATGCTTACAATGGGATGTATATGTTTATCCTGTATAATTTACTGATGTGGTCTAGTGCTCTAACTGCGAGTCCTGTGGTAGGAAACAGTGCGAGTGTAAATGTCGTTGACAGGATACTGAGAGGAAAGGAATTGATTTAGGGATGAAGGTACGGGCTCAGAATGGGTTGCTCTGAGATGATGCCTTTGTCTATTTGTCTGTTTAAGAATGGATAGGTCCCTAGGACTTAGCAAGTAGGGATCGCTTACTAGACTCATCCAAATGCATCCATTTCTCGCAGACATACGTTCTAATGTGTCATATCATATTGACCTCCCTAGACTTTCTACCCGATCATCAAGGCTGTCCCGGGCCAGCTCCTCTTAAGTAAGCGCCTCCAAAGCCAAATCCCCTTACAGGTTTGTCCATCTAAGCCTGTTCCACCCCCCACCCCCCGACCCCTACAACACGCACCATCTATCACTTCTCAGTAAATGGGTTCTGTAATGTTGTATACAGGCTACATGTCCGCTTCGTATGGAAGCATGCCTGATACAAATTCACTCATCTATCACGGCGAAAGACCTATATTGTTGTCACATGACAGGTAAATGCACTCGCGTCAAGATCAGACAACGTTGATAAATCCTTTAAAAAGGCGTATATAGAATTTATGTCACATGCTACGATGAATATATACATGAACAGCCACAGTCTACTCAGCCCAAAATCCTCGCCACACTCATCCCTCATCCCTCATCACTCATCACTAGTATACGACCTGATAACAGGTAGAGGAGAGCACGGCATCGTCTAGATGCCAACCCTCCTCTTCCCATGGCCCTCTTTCCCCCTGGATATTGCTTGCTCTAGCTAGGCTTCCTAAATCTAAGACGACTTAGTGGCGAAGCCCAGCTTCGGGGTGGAGCCGCCGTTGAAGACGACGTAGGAGGCCTTGAGGGCGATGTCGCCGAAGATGTTGATGCCGATGCCGGAGCTGGACTGGAGGCCGCCGAAGCAGGTGTCCGGGTCGCTCTCGCTGGCCTGGGCGTAGTTGATCAGGGAGCCGGGGACGACGATGTCGGTGCCCTCGACGGTGTAGGCGAAGTCGGGCAGGTCGGCGCTGCAGGGGAAGACGTAGCCGCCGAGCTGGCTCGAGTCCTCGGCGCCCGAAACGCCCTTGTAGTAGGCCTTGACGACCGCGTCGGGCAGCATGAGCAGGGTCGTGCCGGTGTCGGCGATGCCGTCCAGCTTCGTGCTCGACGCCTTGCTGCCGATCTTGTACCCGGAGGCCGTGAACTCCCAGAAGCCCTGCGACGTGCTCACCGTCGTGTAGGTGATGTCGCCCGTGTACTTGGAGTCGTCGGCGAAGCCGAAGTCGTACGAGCCAGCTGAAGGAGGGGGAGAGGTCATGTTAGTCAAGTCTATTCGCAACCCGATCATAGATAGATGAATGGTAGGGTACGGGGGGTGTGGGGGAGAGGCTACTACTTACGAGCATCGTGCTTAAGGTCAACCGCGAACAGCGGGTCGCTTAGGGAGCCCTTGACGTTGTCGAAGAAGGTCTTCTGGGCCTTGGGGGAGACGGTGTTGATGGAGCTGAAGGCGAGGCCGACGAGGCCGTCGTTGTTGGTGTCCTGGGTGAACTGCTGGGAGATCTTGCTGGCGGCCTCGACGGCCTGGGTATCGAAGCTGACGCCGCCGATGCTGACGGTGTCGGTGTAGACGTCGCCCGAGGCGCCGCTGCCGTCGCCGTAGGAGATGTCCCAGCTGGCGCCGGACAGCTTCTTGGCGGTGCTGCTCTTGGAGGCGTCGTAGACGCCGTGGCCCGACTGCAGGCTCTTGGACAGCTCGCTGCTGAAGACCCACAGGTCGGCCGAGCCCGTGTCGAAGTCCAGGTTGAGCGTCTGCGCCGGCGTGCCGATCTCCACGGGCGTCAGGTACTCGACATCGTCGGGCTCCGGGGTCGTCACGGCGCTGCCCTGCTCGGAACCAGCCCGCTTCTCGAGGGTGCTGTTGGCCAGCGCCGCCATCACGTTCTCCGGCACGGGCTTGCCGAACTTGCGGTAGGCCTTGGCCATGGCGCGCGCGCCGTTGCGCACGTAGGTCGGGTTGCGCACCTGATGCACCGTGAAGCTGTTCTTCTCCCGGGGGGCGATGGGCGTGGCCGTGCCCAGGGAGAAGGCCGCGCTGGCCAGCAGGAGGGTCTGGGTGAGGGAAGGCATGGTGAAAATGCTTCTGATTTTTTTCTTTTTTGTCTGGCTGTGACTAGATGACAGCAACGAGAGTGAGTGTGGGCGAGGAGGGGTTGTTGGCTATTAGGAGACAACCGCTGTGAGAAGGGGCTGAAGACACAGAGGGATAGGGATAGAGGGCATCGTGAGTTTGGTTTGAGGGGGGGGAAGAGGATCATATTTATAAAGATCTAAGTGACCGACGCATCACCATGTTGGGAGTACGTCCGAAAGGGGCAAAAGGGGAGAAGGGAACACCCTACGATCACATCATGCGCTGCGATATCATCTAGCAACAGGACCAATTACTTCAAAAGACAGGTCGGAGCAACGTCTAACCAACTAGCCCAGGGACCACCTTCTCAACTGGGCTTCTAACACCCACCCCCCTCACAGCTATACCACAAGGCATGAGGCCTATCACGGCCCTCGGCCAGCACCCTCCCCCGTAATAAACCCCCCCTGTGTGCCGTGCCTGAACTAGCTGGAGGGGCGGATTGGTGTGGGGGGACTGGGATGGGCGTGCGAGTAACACGACGTTGCATTCCACATGGATTAGCCCCCAAGCTAATCAACTTGACGTTTCCTATGTAGGGTAAAGAACTTCACATGCTTCAGCTGCCTACCTATGCGCCGGTGGGAGAGATGATCGACCTATCTCCGGCGAGCCAGCCAGCCACGGTGAACCAATTCGCCATGTAGGCAATAATGCATGTCCATCTATCTCTGCGTTCGGCCATGCACCTCCTAAACCTGATGGAGAAGGTGGGGATGGGGAAACCCAAGACTTTGAAGGCTTATTCTTCGGAATCCTTCTTGGTCTTCTTGGTCTTCTTGGTCTTCTTGGACTCGGGGCTCCCGCCGACCGGGCACACACACACAAGCATTTCGCAAGATAACGCCCGAAAGCTTAGCAACGAGACAAGCTTTCCTTGGGTTACTACGTCTGCCACTCTGCATGTCCGGGGTATCTTGGCGATTGCTTGTTTTGAGACGTTTCGACTTCCTCGACTTGGCCGTCGCGTTAGTTAGGGCAGGTGGTCTAGGTCCCTAGGTCGCTGGCCTGGTTGCTGTCCAGGATTTGCAAACGGTGCCGATCACCACTAGGCTAGTTGAGGGAAAGGGGCCGGCCGAACGGGCTGTGTCATAGGCTCCTGACTATTATGATGTAGGCCGAGGCAGGCTACCGACACGGAAAGTCGAGCGGCGGATTGGGGATTGACATGACAGGCTGACTAGCAGCAGCAACTAACTACGGTACGCAGGTAAACTACTTCGTACAATGCAGATAAACTTCCTACAATGTGCAGCGAGTTGAACGTATGTACTCTTCCCTCGTACGTACGTACGTACGGACTGCGGTGTTTGGCGCAGGGTACCTTGAACACGGCAGTTGGTACTGGATTCATGCGATGTGGAAGTTCGATGTTGCCATTGGGTGGCTGGGCGGCTATGCTAATGTGCTAGGAGTAATGATCGGTCCCTGAATAGGCAGCTTGACTCGAGTGCCGGCACGGCGGGCGGCGACACTGAGCTATCACAGCTTTCCAGGCGACGATCACTGATAACTAGCGAGCGCCGCAGCCGTCCAACGCTTGCCAACAACTCTCCGGCCTCCAGCCCGTTGGGGGAGGCGATGAATGGACGAGGTTTATTTACAAATCACAGCCCGGACGGAGAAGCCCGTATTCGACTTCCTTCCCTACCCCGTTGCACGATGCACGATGCACGATTTGGAAGGCAGCATCAACTCGGCCCGTATCTATTGCCAATAGGGTCCTGCGCTTGCTATATGATGCTATGCCGGTGGACAGGCGCACCTTCGCTGCATCGATCACCTCTTTCAAACACAATCTTTCGCAATCGCAATAGCCGTGATCAACGAAACAACACTCCGCATTCCCATACAACCCATAACCTTGATAATAGCCATCGTCAGGCAACCCAGCAGTTCCCAGGGCGATCAAGGCCATCAATGCCCGGGGTCTGGCAAGTGTATCAGATCCAAACGGGCCATGGATCGCCCCCCTTGCCCCCACGTATATTTCGCTGGATAAGACGATAAAGGGCGATCGCCGCCGCCTATCGGATCACGCAAGCGTCGGGCTCCACCAATAGTCGGAAACACCATCGCTGCGTAGTCCCTTCGTAGTCCCTCGGTAGTGTAGTTGGACGTTAGATCCCAATCTCAAACGAGGTGTTTCAATCTCAGTCGAAAGACCGCCTACTATAGCAAAGGATCCTGAAGCTTCGCCTCCAATCCAGGGCCCCGGCCCTTCGATGTGTCATGTTAACGAGAGCAGGCCCGATGCGCCGTATTCCCGTTGGTATTGTTGTACGTACGCGAGGATTCAGGTTTCAGAGCGCAATAAAGGGCTAATAGGTAAGGGGGCCAGCCTCAAATACATAGGTGAGGTAGTATGTTCGTAACTGAGCATAATCATCATGCTTCGTTCGGCTGTCCGGCCGAGCCTTCAAACTATTCGTGCTGGCCAGATCGTATGTACAGCACCTATTCTTAGTGAACCAGCAGCATGGCATGACGTGTGCGCTTCGTGCGAAACTGTTTCCCATCGCGCCGCCTCCCTCACCACTTGCCATGAGGTGCCGCTGTTACCGACTGACTGAGTTCATACCGAACAACGAACGATGAGTCAGGGTATCAATCAGGTCACCCGGCGTGGACGACGAAAAGCTCCCGTTTATGAAACGCAGCAAGACTATTTTGGGGGGTTGAGGTCAAATGGACCGCGTCAGCAGTGTCACGATCACGCCTAGAGAATATACCTAATTATGTGCATATGAATGAGATGAGACAGCGAAATGCCCTCAATACGTGCGCAATGCGTGCGTGGGATATAGGTACACCAACGATCTGACGTCCACGGACGTTACCGAAACTATCGGTGCAATCATCCGTTCTTCACTCCAGTTTTACGGCCTCGGTCGGTAATCATTTGGTAGTCTTGTTCGGATCCCATACCGTCCCGCCATCTGACAGTCTCCACAGACACGAGCGGATGCCTGGTGCAGGAGGCTCTGGTGGAACAGGAGGCTCTGGGTCCAGTCTGAAATGTCGTTATCGACGTAGTTCGATCACGTTCGATAGAAGTTCGACGTTGGTCATCACGTTTGTCATCGTAAAGCACAGCATATACCCCGCCCGGTCGTATGAATAGGAAGGAGAATGAAAGCTTCGATCTCGTATTCAGGGCGATGTAATGATATCCTACACTAGGAACTGACTACAACCATAGGCAGCCGAGCCAGCGATAACAGTATATACTATATGTATGCTTTATAACACACCTTCCCAACTCTTCCTAGCCCCGGATATGTTGTTCAGTTTCATGCATTCTTTGCGAGCTAGCCTCGCTGGCTAGGTCCAACCTAAAAACGACCTCGGTCAAAGCAGACAGCAGGCAGGGAGGCACGCACGCACGCAGGTGCATCAATCATACTCCGACCTATCTACCCCTTCCTCGATACCTCGGGCCTAACCCCCATAGCCCTCAGTTCCTCCCTGACGATGCCCACCGCCTCGGCGACGACCTCGTCGCCGCGCCTCCATGTATACAGCTTGATACCCCGCTGATCGAGTGTATCATGCGCGCGCTCCAAGCGGCGCCGCCACAGATCCAACCTCCTATCAACGGGTCCACTGCCCATCGTCGTGCCCTGCTGCTGTTGCTGCTGTTGCTGCTGCTGCTGCCGTCCCCCAACCCCGGCGGAGGGGGAAGAAGCTGTAGCAGCGCCGCCTAGCGTCAGCGGATCTAAGTCAAGGTCGGCTGACGAGTCGGTGGGGTCCGGGTTGGTCCGGCGGCGGTTTGCATTCGCAGCCGTGAGGCGCGGGCTGGCGCTCCTGACGCTCGAGGGAGTCCCTCGCCTTCGGGGCGGCGGGGGCGGAGGCGCGAACGTTGTCGTCGTCCTAGGTCCGTTCCTAGCAACGGTGGGGAGCGACGACTCCGATCTCATGGATGTCAGTTGCTGCTGCTGACTGCTGCTGGAAGGCGTGGAGGATCGGCTGGACCGGCTGCTCGGCGAGGGCGTCGGCTTCCGGGCTGCGGGCGGGGGAGGGGGCTTCTTCCGCTCGGTGAGTTCGCCGGGTTCTTCAGTGGTAAGGACCGGGACGGCGGGAGAGCTCCGTAGAGACGTCGGTTTGGATGGCCTGGGCGGCGGTTTTCTGGACAGCGAATCCCCACTTTGTGACATTGGGTTGGTTGTATGACTCTGGGTAGCCTCGGAGGGCCGCCGTGATGGGTCAATTTCGGGTTCCTCTGATAGGTCTATCAGATCTCCCATTAGGGACCCCGAGGCGTTCACGTCTTTCTGTGATAATCTGGGAGGCAATGCTGGTCTTTTGGCAGGCTCACCGGTAGAGCTAGGTTTTTGTTCCCGTTCGGAGCGGTATGTTTGCTTCCGCTGGGGCGTTGGTTCTTGGGCATTAAAACCGGAATCAAAATATCCTCTCTGTTCAGGTGTTGTAACATCTCGGATGAACAAAGCAACGATACGTCCGGGATTTGCGATGGCCAGCTCCGTATAAACTTCTAGATCAGCCTCCCCGCTGTCACCGACAAGTAGAAACTTTCTCTCCGGGAAGTCCCGCATGATCTTCTCTAGTGTGCCCTTCTTTCGTTCCGCAACGGGCTCGAAGATGCCCTGAAGCATACCGCTGTATTGCTTCAAATGTAGCGAACCGGGTGGTAGATTTGCACGCTTGAGAAAAGTAGCCAGCACCGGGTATAGCTGCCATGGGCTATTCGAACAATAATGTATCTTAACACCCATGTCATAAAGAGAGCTATACCAATCCGTAACCCCGCCGACGGCCATGTCGTTGAGATCACGTATGAAGGTATTACGAAATATCTCTTTTGCACCCATCAATATGTTCGAGTGCTTAATTGTGTCATCAATGTCGCTGATCAGGCTGATTCCCTTGGGTTCAATGATTTGAATGGGCTCCGTACAGGATATATCCTCATTGGCTAACACTCGTACGTGTGTGGGAACAAAGTCGAGGGCCGCCCTCGTAATAAAATGCCCCGAATCGTTCGTCATTACGGTGCGAGATTGCGATTGTACATCATTGTAGAAGAACAATGTGATCGGAACTTGAACGAGGGGTGTTGTCATGAACGGCGCAATGCGAGCCATGAGGTTAGCGTTGGCAATAACTAAGTCAGTCTCGCTAAGTTGGGTGCCTCCCGCGGTGTTCGCCCTCGCAGGCGGCAGCTTGGGACTCGACGGCGCAGAAGGAGGTAACATACCCCTACTCCCGCGTCCGCCTGCAGTACCTTCTTGACCACCATAGGCAGGCTCGCTATAGCTTCCCCTTTGCGCTGCTTCTTCCTCGGCCTCTCCCTTTTCCTCGATCTCTTTAGCCCTCTGCGCAATACTCTGCTGCTCCCGCTCCTCTTCATGCTGCTGATGTGTGGAAGAGAACGAAGCCTCCGCCGTTGATGTTTGGTCACCCTGTTGGGTATTAGGAGCGGGAATACCACTGAGCTGCCTCGCCAGACCAATCATCATACGATTACGGCGCGTGATTGGACCCCTCTGGGGATTGTATATCCAACCCCGGATATCGACATCGATAATGGCCTTCTCGTCTTCGTGCCGCGACCACTCTTGCTGCCAATATTCATGGTCGCTCATGTTCATAGTTGAGGCATGTGGCGGCCCAGCGGGGGCTTCAAACTCGCGCGCCTGGCCCCTGACGTGTCTCTTTGCGTACGAAGGAAATAGAACCATCTGTTCATTGCCTTTTGTGACGATGGCCACATCAGGAAAAGACCCGGGGATGGTGATCTTGGACGTCTCGGCCGCATCGATCTGGCCCGATCTCGTCTGATTATAGGATTCTTTGATCTCGTTCACAGCCGTGGCGCCCGCTCTATACACACTCCCGGCCATAGCAGCAAATCTCTTCCTCCTTGCACCAGGCTCCCGTACGCCGCCTGCGCCATAATTTCCGCTGCCCACGCCATATCCTGGCATCGATGTCATCTTTGCGCTGGCCGGTCCTGGCCCATTCTTAGAAATCGGTGGCGCAGGCGGGCCCAGAAGCAGCCGCCGCGCGCGGTCGACCAGACGCGACTGTTCACGGCGGTGACGTTGGCGCTCGAGGACGAATCGGTATATGCGGCTCTGGATTCGGTGCTTGTAGTAGGGCAGAGTGTCGAGGTGGAAGCCGATGAGCCGTTCGTTGTATCGACTGCGCAGTCGGGGAAAGAGATACTGGACCAAACTCTGCTTGTGGCGGGGGTGAGAGCGGGGAGCCGGAGGCCAGCGTGGGGGAGCCAGTTTCGCGGTAGGGTAGAGCGTCCCTTCACTCTCGAATGAGAAGATTACGAATGTGTTCTTGTCTTCATGTACACTGAACTTGGCGAGTATAGGCACTCTGTATACATGCGGAAATTGCAGAGGGACGTGGTTGCAATTAGTGGATCTTAATTAAGGTATTATACATCTGCAGGAAACTCAATTGCTGCTGTCATGCTGTCATGCTGCCATGCCGTCATGCCTTCATGCTCTCATTGCGCTCGAAGGCAGGAAAGACTCGATGCAGTAGTAGAAGGGGGAGCAAGCTGAGACAGAGCAAGCTGAGACACGAATGTAGCAGGAGAGATCGTCGCCTGACTTCGGATAGATGGTTTTGATGTGAAGGAGATCAAGTACAAACAGACACGACAATGTCAGCACATGATGTCTAAAATACGGTGAAGTCAATCCTCCAGGGTCTGAAGCCCGAGGTTGCGATTGGTAGTAGGAGAGAACGGTGAATGGCTTTGCCGTGGCGAAGATGTTCAAAGCTGGTGGGGAATGTTTTGCAGTTCTGCAGCACCAGGAATAGGGCTGCAGTCAGCTACCTCTAGGCTCTAGGCAGTTACCTAACTAAGTACTTCGGTAGGTGCTTACCTAAAAGTGAGCACTGAAGGTTCCAGGCTGCCAGGTTCCAAGATTGTGACTTGATGACATCACCTGACCCATGGGACACTGGATTACGTAGGTATGTATGTAGTAGGTAGCAGCAATAGCATCCCACCACCGGCAACTCCAGCAAGCGATCAACTCCAGCGGGCGGTGCACGTGCTATACCAACTATGTAAAGAACTATGTAAAGCACCTTAAGATCGCTTCCATCTCTGCCGGCTTCTTGCGGCTCACCACACATCCGTTACAGGTGGCCGGCCAGTTTATGTCCGTCCATAGGTAGGGTCGGTCCAGTCTCTCTTCAGGGGCACAGGAACTTAGTTCTTCAGTTTATACGTGGATGCAGGTGGCCGATAAGCAATAGTTTGGATAAGTCAATCTATCTGAAAGCTGCCTGCAATACCACAACATTCGAACGACACAAGATCAACAGCAGTAGCATAGTAAGTAGTCTGCGCTATATTAACGACAGAAATCATAGACAGCGTGGTCAGCTGAATCTACACGGTTTTCCGCCCTACACCCAAAACACTATCATCCAACTACAACTACTAGAGAACAGGGCTGGAACATCCCCGAAGGAGCTCTAGACTTAGAATTTGCCCATCTCCATGCCGGGAAGCGTGGGGATCCCTAGAGAGTAGCAGATTGATCAGCACGCGAAGATGAAGGGAGAAGAAAAAGAAGAGAAAAATACTGACAGTCATCGCCGATATCCTCCTGGTAGCTCTGGGGCTTGGTGCACTGGACGGCGGCGGTGTCCTCCTGGCGCTGGAGCGGGGCGCAGCGGTCGTTGGCGCAGTGGCCGTCCATGGCGCGCTGGAGGGCGTCGCCCTTCCAGCCGAACAGGTAGTCGCCGTGGATGCCGTAGCCCGTGTTGTCGCCCATGCTCCAGTAGAAGGGCGACGAGCCGTCGGCCGGCCAGTCCGACTGGTCGTTGAACTGCCGCGTGTCGAACATGATCTCGTACATCACCTGCGGGATCTTGACCGGGTGCGTCGCCGGGCACGGGCTGCCCATCTCGAACGACCCCGACGGGTACGCGATGTGCGCCTTGTGGTCCGGCGAGTCCAGGTTCTTGCCGTCCCAGCAGCTGTGCAGGCAAAATCTTCGTGTCAGTGGTCGTGCGGCTTGCGGTGATGCATAGATACATAGATGCGTGGGAGTGGGTGGATGTGCGGGCATGTGTGCGGGAATGGGAGGGGAGGGGAGGGAAGCCAAAAAGACTTACGACGGGAACGTGACCGTCACGCGCCATCCTCCACCGCATGGCTCTTTGGGGAAGTACGCGGTGTCCGAGCCCGTGCAGGGCGCACCACCGAACGGGTTCTGCTGCATGTTCTCCTCGCATCGGTAGCAGAGACCCTTCGGCACCTTGCTAGCCTCGCGGTTGGCGCTGTCGCCGACGAGCATGCGGAAGCCCTATTTCGTTGCTTGCTGTTAGTCATTCCTCGTAACAACAACAGCCAACCGCGATAGAACGGCGGCTTGGTCAAGATGGGGCGATATAGCTAGCGAACTTACGGGAGGGAAGGCGGTGACGCTGGCGGTCTGCTGGTAGCCGCGGATGTAGTAGACAGTCATGCCGCCATCCACACCGAGACCGAGGTTGGCGAACTGCGGCACACGCTTGAAGGTGCCGTTCTTGGCCTTGTAGTAGATGCTGGCGGTCCAGTAGTTGCTGAAGTCCTCCGAGTAGGTACAGCTGGTGCATGACGAGTCGGTGGGCGGGTCGACGTCTTCGGGCAGCATGCTTGCGTTGAAAGAGTTGCCGCCGATGACCTGATGCAAGTGCGCCGACGGCTCGTTGCCGGGCTCGACCAGGGGGTCGATCCGATCGAACGTGAGCTGCGAGCAGCCGAATCGCATCAGCTCCTGCGCCGCGGCCGTCGCCGCCAACGAGGCGGCTGCGAGAGCCTTGATGTACATCGTCGCTGCTGTTTCCGGGTTTGCTTTTTGCTTTGCTTTGCTTTCCTGTCAAGGGGGGAAGGAACCACTAATCACTGGGAGTTCGGGGAATTTGGGCTGGGCTGAGGAAAACCAGGAGGCTTAAAGTACGTAGAAGAAGCGAGACGCATCAAAAGAAATATCTGGTGCGTAGATGGCACCTCCATCCCTATTATCTCTCGATTCGGCGCTGTGGTTTGTTGTTGCCACTGACCGCCGCCCGGGTAAAACCAGACGAATTGCCGTAAACGGACTCGGCGGCGTGGTGCCGAGAGGCGACTCAGGCAACTGCCGATTGTCAACGAGTCGGGAATTAATTCAAGTCCAGGTATGAAATGCGGGAGACTGGGGAGGTCAAAATAGCTTATAATTGGCCCGGAAGAAAAAACCAATTGTTTCCTGAAATAGAAACTGGCCAGGGGCCTTCTCTCCTATACCCCCTATTATACCAAGGCAGAGAGGGCCGCCCGTTATATGGCTGAGAGACCTACAACAGGAGCGCGGCGGCCGATCTTTGCTAAAACAGTCGTGGGTAGTTTATATAACTATATTCACTCGATTGACGCTTTGGAAGCTGCGCGCTGAGACAATGATCCCATAAGCCACATGCAGTGGAGTGGGCTTATGAAAGCCAGCGAACTGGCTGGGGGTAGTCGGCGGCCATGTGTTATGACGAAAGCTGAACCAATGTCCCTCATGCCCGTAAGTAAGCGTGGGTGTTGTCATAAGACGCTGTTACTCAATGAGGTCTACAAGTGACTATGATACCGGCATTGCTGTGGAATCCCGGTATGCGGTCTTTGACTACTACCGGTTGACCTTCGCAGCCACTCTATTCTCCCTACTATGATGCAGCCCTTTCACGACTACGGTAGTATACTACTCAGCACTGACTCATTACGGGGGCTATTCGAGGGCCAAGATCGGTATTTACGATAGGCAAAGAACCAAAGGAAAGCTATCCCATAGTCGCGGAACCGAACCAACAATGTCAGGGCGAGGAAGACGCCAAGTTGGACGCCTAGAAGTGAAGGACTTGCTTGCCACCATCCCCGTCCCAGGAGCAAAGGGCGAGTTGGGTTGGGGTCAAGGATGAACAAGACTACCGAATTCTAGTGTGCCCCTTTTAAGCGAGCGTACTATATGCTGCTTGCAGCTGGGCAGCAGCCGACCCAGGTTTTATAGGAGTGCTATAAATAGTGAAGGCCTAATGCAGAATTCATATGCATGACTTGATAACAAGTTAATGTAGAAGAACATGCACCTATTTCCGCTTTGCTGGAACTCCTGTGACCTATGTTGAGTTTCGAAGGCGGTTAGAGTTTTGGGATAGGAAGTTTGACTGGATGACTCTGAATGGCCGTGATTAAGCACCGAGTATTCCTGGAATAGCCGAATAATCCATATATCTCTTGGCTAAGACAGACTGTGTCTCGCACTACTGTTGAATATAGGGACGAGTGCTTGATGTTCCGCATTCTCGGCGAGACTCGCGAGGTTGGAAGATGGCACATATTGATATGGTTCTACGTAAGTGTATAGTTGCCATGCAAAGTCATCAACTGCACTGTATGGTTCGTGGGAATACAATATGGTTCAAGAGGCATTCACTGGTACGCCCCGTTGCTCTTTGTGGCCTCGTGAGATATTTCGAAACACGTTCAGGTACTGTTTGATGCTGGCGTCTTTTGCGAGCCAGTCAGGTAAGGAGAAACTATCATCAATCCCAAGGTTAGGGGCTCTTTGCGAGGTGGAAAGGAAGAGGCGTGGAGTCAAACAGGTTTCCTTTTGGCTTCAGCAGGGTCACTTGCAAGGTCACAAGCGTGGCTTAGATCATCACGCGAAATTAAATCTACTGCCCGATAAAAACGGACCTGCTGCTTTATGGCATGTAATCTCAACGTGGCTAAGTGATTTATTGTAGATGGTACAGTGAAGATTCCAAGACGGGTGGGGAGAACATGCCAGTCCAGTACGAACCCAGAGAGCACGAATGCATTGTTGATGATACTTATTACGCTCGCTAATCAATACTCCTATCTAGCAGTTCTCCTCTTCGGCTTCCCACCACCGCCGCCGCCGCCGCCGGCAGCTTTCTTCTTCGACTTGTCCTTCTTGAAGTTCAAAACGGCACCCTTGCCCGCCCGCTCAGCCGAGCCCTTCTTCCAGACCTTTCCGCCATCTCTATCAGTTCGAGCGTCGAGCTTCTTCTTGTCCTTGTTGCTCAGCTTGCCCTCGCCCTTCTTCTTCAGCGCATCCTTCATACTGCCATTACCATTGTTCAGCTCGGCGCGGCCCGCGTCCTGCGCCTTCCGCTTGTCGTCCTGAGACTCGAACCAGGTGCGCTTGGGGCGGCCCTTAATCTCGTCGGCGTGCAGCACCAGGTTCTCGCCCTTGCGGATCTGCATTTCCACGTTGGCCATGTACTTCTCCTCTTTCTCTTCTCGCATGATCGCCTCGATCTCTCCCTCCATCTCGTCCACCTCCGCCTGCCACCGGTCTGCGTCGGCCGCTTCGATCACCAGACTGCTGATCTTGGCGCCCTGAGCTTTCCCCTGCTTCACTGCCGCCTTGACTACCTTGCGGTCGGGCTCTGCCGCAAGCGTCACGGCCACACCGGACCGGCCCGCACGAGCAGTACGGCCGACACGATGCACGTAGATCTCGATGTTTTGGGGCGCCTCGTAGTTGATTACAGTGTCCACGCCCTTGATATCCAGACCACGGGAAGCTAAGTCAGTAGCAAGTAGGTACGAGACCTTGCCGTCACGGAATGCCTCGACACTGGATATACGCTGTGAATGATTGTGAGAAGTCTGTGCGAAAACAGATGCAATGTAAATGTGCTTACCTGTGACTGGTTCATGCTACCGTGCAGCTCAGCGCATGACATTCCCAGCAAGCCGAATATTATTCGAGCGCGGTGAGCCTCCTTCTTCTGTCGGAAGAAGATGATGACACGTTCAGTATGTGTTTTGCAGACGTGGATGAGGTACCCCATCCTCTTTTCCTCGCGACCGGGTCGTAATCGAACAAATTTCTGTTCTAGCTTGTCGACAGTCTTCTTTTGGGAATCGACCATGATTCTCACGGGTTTATTTAACCCGACACGGATCAACTGGTCGACAGAGGATGTCATGGTGGCGGAGAAAAGCATGGTCTGTCGCGACTTGGGTAGTGTTGTTAGGATTTCGTTCAGCTCATCGGCGAATCCATCCTCTAGCATACGATCTGCCTCATCAAGCACGAGAATCTCGATGGTATCGGTATTGAAACTTGCTGAGTTCCGCATGTGATCTATGAAACGACCGGGCGTGGCAATAACCACATCAGGTCTAAGACGCAGCTCCGCTTCTTGGACCTTAAGACTTAAACCTCCGACTGCCAGACAGAACTTGATGTCGGTATGGCTGGCAAGCTTCGTAGCAACCGAGTGGCATTGTATCGCCAGTTCACGGGTTGGCGTCATGATAACGACTCTGCTGGTGGGTATCTTCTTGGGCCGATAGAGAAGCCGCTCAAGGATGGGAACAACGAAGGCAGCTGTTTTTCCGGATCCAGTGACTGCACCACCCACGACATCTTTGCCTTCTAAAGCGATAGGTATTGTCTTGGCCTGGATAGGGGTGGGTTTGCTGAAACCAACAGAGGTAAGGCCGCGTAGAATGGGACGAGATAGTGACATGACCTGGAAAGTCGACTTCACGCCTGGCTTTCCCGGTTGCTTCTTTTCCTCTGGGGCAAAGAAAGCCTCTCGCTTTGCAGCTTCCTCGGCATCCTCTTCGTCGTTGTCGCTGGCGTCAGATCCGACATCGTCGGGGTGGTCCACTGGCGTTGCAACGGAGTCGTCGTCGGAAGCAGCATCATCATCTGCGCCATCTTCGCCATCATCCTTCGCATCTAGGTCGTCCGCATCCTCTTCTTCGGACTCCTCGTCTGATTGTGCGCCCATTCCAAATCCGTCTGCAGCCAGGACTTCGTCATCTGCGTCGTCGAAGTCGATCGCGACATCGTCGTCCTCGCCGTTCTTTTCCTTGTCGCCTAAGTCGCCATCTTCAGCATCGGCAGACTTCTTAGTCGGGTTCTTCTTCTCCCTCCGCCGCCTTATTATGTCGTCGATGTCGACCACCCTCTTCTCGGCTCCGGTGACGCCTCTTCCAACGCCATCGAAGCCCCAGCCCTCGAAGTCGCCCTCTCTGAAATCCGTCGTGCCGTCTGCCATGAATTCAAACTCCGAGTCCATGGCTTCGTCATCATCGTCGTTCTTTCCCCAGATACCAATGTTTTCCCCATCCTCGTCTGAGTGCGCAGTCTTCCGCTTTCCAGCCTTTTTCGAGGTCTTGGTCTTCTTCTTAGGCGGCTGTTCTAGGGGAATCGTTTCTTCGTCAGGGACCGTATCGTCATTATCTGATATAGTAAGGATGAAATCATCCTCGATTTTACGTTTGGAAACCATCGTGCTGCAGTTGTGCGAAGTAGGTAAAAATGGGTATGAAATGGGTATGGGTATTTGGCGGCTTGCACGAGGGAGTAGCAGCACATGCAATAATCGAAGTCAATTGAGATGCGGATTCGCATTTGCATTCGCATTCGCAGACCCTGGAGCTTCAACTTTTTTTTCTGCCAGGCGGTCAGTCACGCCCCACGTACTTAGGTACCTCCCAAGGTCAGCGCATCCCTGCATTTTAGTCTAAAGGCTTACTTAAGCCACCACTAGTGAGATACTTGTACTTTCCACCGATCTAATTGGTTACTACATACATTGGCGCACAGTACCTAGTACAAGCATCACCCCTGAAACCAGTTACTTATGAAAATAGGGGTTAGAAGGAACAAGAGACGACAAAGTCAAAAATCAATAGAAGAAAGCTATGATAATATTCAAGATTGAGATCACAGTTTAGATAGTGTCCAGCGAGTTCCATAGTCTGAATTTCGAATATCCCCATTGATGATTGGATGCGGTGCTTATGGTCGTGCAAGCAGCAAATCCGGATGGAGTCCATTATCAGAGGCGGAGATCGAGGAGAAAGCCCAAAGAAGAAGCGTTGTCATCCAAGCACACATATTTGGTTTCGGACGGCTTCCTCTGGTCCCAAGAAGAGACGACGTAGACTGGTGCTCGTTGCAGTGCCTTGCGTTGCATGAAGTCCTAAATGGAGGGGTGCAAGGTAAGGGCTGACTCACTTCTATCAGATTAGCAAGCCTGCCATTCACTTATAACCTGAGCATAAGAACCAAGCGTGGTTGCTCACTTCCTGCAGTAGTAGATATGAACTCCTGTTCAGGACATCAATCATGCGTATCTTTACATGAAGCATAAAATAACCATCGGTCAGGATATATTTATCAACCACTAGGTGGATGGTAACTAATGATGGATGATCACCACCAACCCTTAGATACGGGAAAGTAGCTCGTCCAATTGCCCATCCAACCGGCAGATTAAAAACCTGGCAAATCTCAAAGTACTACATATGTAGGTACCTACCATGCTAGTACCTATATAACCCAATAAGTTGCCAAATTTCTAACAAACCAAGCAAGCCCGAGTGGTGTAGTAGGGCCAGCACGCCATGACATGATATCTAGCATTCTGTCGGTAGGAGGGTCAAACCAGTTGTTCGTCCGAGGTTGATCGTGGAAGTTCTAGGGTTCGAATCCTTAGTCGGGCAATTCTTTTTTTTATTTTATTCCCCCCTCCCTCTCCTTGTTCTACTGTTTTTGCCTAGTCGCCTGTTACACTATTTTTATCTTATGTTTATTCCACTATTCTACGAAGAATACTCCCTCCTTTCCGCTTCTTGTCTTCTTATCTAAAAGCAGAGATCCTAATGAACACATATTATTCCCAGTGATGACATTGTTTTGCGGTGCCGTATTGCAACTTTTGAAACCAATCACCTCTGGAAAAGCTATGATCAATCACCTACAGCCGAGTCCTCTGCTGTTGGTGAACATGTGGCTTTACTACAAGATCGTTTTGTTGTATCGTTGTAGGGCTGACATATTAGTACAGTGCCATTTTGCCTCCGAGGCCAAACCGGACCTCTATCGTTTGCTAATGACCAGAAGACCCTTCGGTTGGATTGCACCGAAGTCAAAGATTACAGGTGGTAATAGCTGTAGCTACAGAGTAGATTACATCCGATAGACACGTCAATTGTTGCTGTCCCTAATCGCTCAGGACTATCCCAATTCCTTCAGCACGCAGCAGCACTAATAACTTTTGCTGCCTTGGGATAGCAACTACCTACACACCTTTTACTCAGCCCAATTCTTCAGTCATTCACACGCAACCTTTACAACCTCCACAAACTACCTTCTACGTGACTATTGCAATTGAATTTCCCCAAGCAAACAAAACACCATTCCACAACCTTGGTTCGCTGGCACGATTGTCTCCCTCTTCCTTACCAACATAACAATCACCACTACTAGCACAATGTCCGATTCACTCGAGACCCAGCTTCGCAGTCTCAACCTCGGCAGTCTCCGGGAGCGAGTGCGAGCCAGCGACACCACCCTGAGACCTTCGTCCGGGGCCGGCGTTGCTACCTCGGGCAGGTTCCACCGTCCTAAGGCCAACGGCGGCGACGACAGCACTACCCTGGCTCTCCGCCCAGTCCGGGGCAACAGCAATACCAATGGGGGGCGCGTGAGAAAGCCCAAGAAGACACCTAAGAGCAGACAGAACAAGAAGAGCAAGAAGGCCGCCAGGAAGGCCGCTGCCAAGCTTAGTACTGGGGTCAATCCACACGCCCTCCACGCCGCCCTTGATCGCGTTGTGCAGGAAGGCGCGGCGCCCATGTTCGAGATGCGACGGAACGCCGCCACGCGCGATAATTCCAGGCCCTCCCTTGGGTCGTCTCTCGGGGTCATCGTGGAGGACTTCGCCGATTTGGATCCGGCTTTTACCCCTGTCCCCAGTATGTCTGCTGCTACCTATCCGGGAAGGGCAAGAACCAGAAACCATACTAATCAAGGGAATCACAGGCAGTCCGCTCTCTAGGAGCCAGAGAAAAGCTTTGAGGCGGTCCGGGGCATGGATCCCGAACCGGCCCAACGACGATGAAGGACATGATGGGGATGTGGAAATGGGCGATGTGTGAATGCTATCCCGACGGCCTCAGTCCAGTATGCATTGGTAGTACTTGCATTTGGGGGGGGGGGGGGGAGGGCGGGTGATAATAACCAGGGAGATACATCAAGCATCAAGGGAAGCTGGGATACTAGCATCAGTGTACGATATCACGATTCACTCGATGGAGCACACATGTGTTTCAGGACATAGATAGAGTTGCTAGGAAAAGCCTCAAGCGAATAAACCTGAACGTGTAGTTTACGGATGCCTCCTTCCCTTTGTGGATGCGAATTGACTAGAATATAATACTAGGAGCGCAGATTCGTCTTTCCCTATTGCGTGTATCATGACACTTGTCCCTGCAAGCAGAGGCAGCTCAGCAACTGAAGGGCAGTATAACTTCCACACAATCTCAAGCCGTACAGTGCCATTTCTGCCCATTCTTCCTATCTAGTTTCCTGTGTTTCCACCCGGTAGGGGTTAGATATGTGACCTCCTCACCAGCGCCCTTCCGTGCCACCAATCGTCTAACAATTCAATCCTATTACCCTTAAGCTGATTATCGAAGCCCTTCGTCACGATGGTCTTCTAGGTAATAGCTAATGCTCTCCTCATACCGGTTTATTTTCAGGCGCCACCCCCAGACCACTATCTTTATCTTCGGTGGGCTGAGGTCCAGGAGATGGAACGGAAGGCTGTCTCTGTCGTCCTTCCACTCTTCCTCGACCTTGATGTCCTTGACAAGCCTTGTGACTTCTTTGTGGAGCCCTCTATCTTGTATGACTATGGGATTAGTGGGTAGTTACGTGGTCTAGCAAACACAAGGCTATTCGGTACAGTCACGACATTGTGATAAAAGATAACACTATAGGATAAGTCTCAGTAATTGATGGTATCATGTAAACGGAATTTCCGAGTCCCTCCAGTACGTGGGATATACTTGGTAGATTAACTGCGATACCAATATAGGGCTTAGCCAAGGAACCTCCACTGTCTCTGAATGTATGCGATGAGTACATGATCCTCCCCGCTGTGGCTCGCTCTCCTAACGAACCATAACCACCCAACGATCAGCGCATCAAGGCTATCCTCCACATCCTTATAGGGTTAGGATTTAACCTAAGATATTATCTTCCATCATGCCTGCTTGACCTTTCTCTAATACCATCGTACCTTGGTGGCAATGATCTTCTCTGTGACCAACAGCACACGCTGGTAGGCGCCTTCCTTCTGGGCAGATACCGCGAGAAGAATAACCTCGAGTTCATGCTTGGTCAAGTCGAATAGGTGCATCGGGAGCCCATCTTGGTGGCTGGTACGTCCTCTCTCAGCATCTAGTTTCTCCAGTATGTCGTAGACCTCCTTTGTGTAGCCCCTGGATCGGGTTCCGGGAAAGCATAGCGCAAGGACGACCTCGCGAAAGTCGGAAACCGTCAGCTGCTTGAGGATACCAGGAAGCTCCTGGACGGGATAAGATGAAGTCCCGGTAGGGGTGTTGAACCTTGAGACCAAAACAGATTAGCAACTATTTCCTGCACAAGCAAGACGGAACTGACTTACCTGACAGTGTTGGTAGCCATTTTGTCGTGGTTTGCTTGGCTGGTTCTTTTGTATGTGCAAGTACTTTTCGTGAAGAGGTGCCCTAGGTGAAGCAAGCTCGAAGTTGACGAAGCTTTAGAAGTTGACTGGAGAAGTAAGGATGAGAAAGTCGAAGCTGTAGAGGTAAATAAGAAGAACTATCAGTGAAGATTGCGGTGTCAAATCGAGAGGTCTGAAGAAGTCCGTGGGAAGGGTCTCTTATATAGTAATATCACGCAAGAACCCCTCCGGCACACCCCTGCACTCTGCACGCCCCGTGATGTTACAATACGTAAGTCGGACAATAGGAAAGCTTCTACAATGCGGGGATAGTAGCAGCCTTAAGCTGGGATAAAAGCTTGTAGAGTTATAAGCAGGTGACTTCGCCATTAGGGCCGTGCTTCCTATCTTCCCACCCCCTCGGTCATGACTAAACCATACAATAGGGACCAACGTACAATAACAACGACAGCGAAGAAGATAAGTGATCTCAAGCTCCGATTGGGTATGCCACCCCACTTATTATATACAAATTGTATGGAAGTCCAGGGCTTCCTCCATACGTACCATAGGTAGGTGGTCCTATTGTTCAGCTTCCCCATTCATCATACGAAACAACTCGGCGCAGACTCGACTTTTTGTGTGTGCTGTCCCCATTACACATTGTTGTCCAGTTCATGCAAGTATTGTAACAGGAGTTATCAGACTGTCACTCCACTTTGCGGCGGCTTTTATGGCGTGAATACGAACCTGTATTCACGAAGTTTGCTTATTTATTTATGGTCTCCTCATCTGACGCACAGTGCAAAGCTGCTGACAGCCAATTGTGCGCTAGCCATGTGTGAGATGAAACAATAGATGCAAGATGGGATTTAATAAAAAAAGGCAGGTGGTGTAAGTGTCTCAAAATAGGGGCTAGATAGGGGAGCTTGGATTACGTAATACGGTGATCAGCGCCTAACAACTTGGGGCGCACTATATACAGCTACCGCGCTCCAGCCTCCTTAGAGTAAATATCGATTGTTTCCTTTTGTATGACAATAAATATCGTTTCCGAATACTCCTTCTCTTGAACTGCGGAACGTGACAATGAGGAGATGATATTTTACATGTAGGGGGAGCCATTCGGCAGACATGCCAAGACCACAGTATCACTATCTGGGCTGCTGGGGTCTACGAAGTCGAAGTTGGCACACGGAGAAATGCGTCGGGCAGAACGATTGAAAGATTTGGGGTAGCCATTGCCCACATATATAAACGTGATAATGTAATCAAATGCTAGTAATGGTAACGAACGATGATGTTTTGGTATTCATGAGAACGGGATACTGCGGACCTAGCAAAGGGGGGCTGCAGATGTGGCAAAGGTTTTGTCAATATCAACGCCCATACAATTTCGCAAGAGCCATATGTGGTACATAACTCTGTACCTATGGTTGACTACCAATTGTTTACCACAGTGTATACTGTACTCAGGCCTATCTTTCCAGTCTAAACCACCCAGCCTACATCACTGATGCCACCCTGCGTGTGATCAAAACCCTAAAGTGATGCCCCTTAACAACTACCCTTCCATCCCTTAGAGTAGGAACCCCAGAATCGAGACCTCATGCCAGTGTAGCATGTCTATTGCCTTTGGGGGGCCGCCATGGGTCTGTAGCTCTTCGTGGTATTCTGGCTTTGAACAGATTTGTGAATGGTGTCGTTCTTAGGCGCAATCTGCTCCACCATCATATTCGCCCGCGCACAAGCGGTCTTGTTCTTGATCGCAAGCTCGAGTATGATGCAACGAAGTTCCCCTTTGGTGCAGCCAAAGAGGCGGAGGGGCAGCACTGTCCCCTTGGGGTTGCTAGGTTTTACCTCATCCACTAGCGAGACGATCTCTTCGAGGAATCCTGTACAAATGCCTTCAGAGATGCACAGAGCTAGGATCACCTCTCGAAGCTCAGATGCCTTCATTTGCTTCATGTGGCCATTGAGCGACTCGAGCGGGTCGGTTGCTGCCGAGGTGGGAGATGTGGATCTTAATATCAACCTGATTAGAAATTATCCTTTATAAAAGCAATATTAGAGGAGCTCACTTCTTGATAATAGCAGGCATTATGACGTCGCCGTAGACGAATGAATCCCGATTGGTAGGAGGGAGATTGTGAAAATTTTCGTTAGGTGTCCTGAAAGTACCAGGTCCAAAGTGAGACGCGGCGTCGAGTTGGTAGTCGAAGTGTAGGCGAAACAGTTTGGTAAAGTAACTGCTTAGCACCGAGATCTCGAGATTGCGTTGACTGATGCGAAGTAAAGCTTGTATAAAATCCTTCTCTCAAAGGATTGGAATGGAAGTCGTGCAATGCTAGCACTTGTAGATAATGCGAATGAATATGTATAGAAAACGAGGCGTGAAGAAGGTAGAAGCTTAAGATGAACAAAAAAACTTGCTTGTGGGTGAGTGGTTGATACAGAGGTTACAGTCTGTCGTGAATGAAGTTCTTTCTGAAGAAAAGTTATTGAGGAAGAGAAGTTGTTGAAGTAGGTTCTGGGGGGAGAAGACAGATGCTTATATAGATTCCGTAGCCTGGGCACGCAGGGTCAAGCCGGCATGCGTTGGGTCGGTTGACAATAGGAAGGTTTATCTATAATAAGCAAGGTCGTTAGCATTGTACACAGTGAAGGCCAATAGGAACGCCGGCTATCTGGACCAGTCACATGGCCTATCCGGGCTAGTACAGTACAGACGACAATAGGAGGTGTCTGACTCTGACTGTTATCATCCTCGGCACTGTATCTTTTTACGTTGATAAGGCCCTTTCCCGTCGTCCAAATGCTTATACGAGTGAAATGATTCGTTGTAAACTGTGCTGAAGTTGAACTAGTCACGGAAGGCCAGCAGAAACGTCACTGTGGCCGCAGTGCAAAGCAGGCGGTGCGGACACAGTGCCTTTCCGCGGCTGCGGCAGCGTTACGAGGGGAAGTGTCCACCGGGGCGGCGCCATGCCCCACCACTCCGGTACGGATGCCTCGGGTATGGCAGCCGCATCCGCAGTAGTGGAGGCGAGGCGCCCGAGCTCGGTTCCCACCAAGCGAGCGGCGCGGGCTCGGCGGGTGGCGATGGCCCGGAGCCGAGTGGGGAAGGAGGGTATCCAGAAGCGGTGTCACGGGACTCAAGTACACGAGCCAGGTATATCATGAAATAGTACAGACTGAAAGGCAACATAGAGGTACTCACTGTGATACTAAATGTTCCATACAGTCCATTATTGGTGGCTGTGTAGTAATATTTCTTATACGTGCCATGTTTGGTTTTATACAGGTACGTCGTTTCCAGTTTCTCCCCTTTAGTAATGAACCCCCTTGCAAACCGTTGATAACACCGTACGTTACGTGTGTCTTGAGGATTTCTTGTTATATAATACTCTAGTCAGTGCGGGAAAGAAAGCAATATGGCTATCGGTAGAACCCTGATCTCAACCAAGCCAAGGCGTAGAATCCTCGAGTTTTGACTTCAAATCACAACGCTAAATAAATACACGAAGTTCACATATGGCATGACGTGGGGAAAGAAACAACCTATTTAGGGGTGTAGACCAGTATTTACTTGCGTGACATTATGAAGTATCTGTAAGATGTCCTACCAACCTCTCCCCAACAGCCCCATGTCACTAAATCTGGCGCACCCCATTTGGCATACCAGTTCTTACCAAAACCTTAATACTTTAATAAATTATTATAAAATAAATATAACACCTTAATAAACGCGTAAAAAGTATATCATATAATTTAACTAATGGGCTATATAATAAATCAGATCCAGGAATTATAGGGTCAAAATTAGGCAAGAAGTTTCTTTTTGAAATATAAGGGTCTTGGTGAGAATGAATGTTGCAAATGGGGGTGCGCCAGATTTAGTGTCATGGGTCTGCCCAAGAAAACAAAAGTCAATCCATCATAGTCAAACTCCATTCATGATGACAGTACGACACGAACAGGCCAAACCCCAAACCGCGTAAGATATGACCTAGGATTAGCTTGAGCACCGAAGCGGACTGTTCGTAGTTTTGTATATTCACTGGGGCGGAACGATTTCCTCTGGGTACCGATTCTCGTATGTCAGGCACGATGCCGTCCTAGTATCATGTTCTGACTAAGTTCTGGCTGACAAATCTGGCGTTGGTATCAATCTAGACATGGCCCTGCCCTGGAATACATCCGCTCCAAGGCTTCATCGTGATGTTTTCTTCTCCACATTGCACCAGCACCTGAAATACGGTTTTCCGCAAATTTTACACTTCTCTGTGGGATAACGGCTCTCAGCTTGGCTACCAGATGATGTGCTGCCGCCGGATGTGTTGGTTGATCCTGTCGGGTTTCGTCCCGAAGTGGACGGGCGAGAAGTTGACGTCTTGGCCGAGTAGTCCATCTTGGAGAGCTAGTAGGTGTGCTTTGTTGTAGTTCTCGTTTCCGAATGATGCTTATGGTAATGGTGTTTGTTGAAAGAAGATAATGCTAGTAAGTAATGCGTCCAGCTGTAGGGAAAGATCTGGCAGTATTTATCATGGACCTGGAATAGTCACAGAGATGTGGCTCGAATAAACAAGACACAATGGGCAATGTAGTGATTCAAGGGCAACAGTGAAAGAGTTTAGACTCACTATACATCGTTCAGTTGACACGAATAGGGTCGGTTTGTAAACAATGAGCTTATTCACAGAATTCCGCTGCACATGGCAGCGTTATGTCATTGTTTCCATTGTAACTTGGTCAGCCCTAATGGAAGGAACTTGGAACATTGTCTAAGTACGTTGCCATTGTATCCAAGTCTCAAGTCAAACTTATTTGACAGGTGAGTTTCGGATGAATTAGTGGTCTTTTGCTTCACGTCGTGTTAGTCACCACATTCCAACGCCCCCAACATTCCTCTGAGTGATGACTGTACCGGAGAGGCAATGTTCTATTCACTTGCTTTAGATACTTCGGTAGCTAGCAGCATGTTCAACTCAACATTTGCTCTCAACCCTCCAGTCAACCTGATATCTGGGTGGAGGACAATCTCTCATGTGTAGCTACGAAATACCTAGTTGAGCAACCCCTAAATGGGGTATGGATCGCGAGGAAGACTTAAGACATGTAGTGAGACGGTTTGTAGCACGCTAACTTCGTGCACCTCTTCTCTTATCGGTGGAAGCCTCGCGGAACACATGTCGTCGAGACTTGGTATCACATGATCCTCCAACAAGTTTTCTCCTCACCCACCCGCCTTCGTCCGTCAGAAAAGGACGACCCTTAGAAGCTGAGTAGGTCTTAACTACGTACTTCCACATCCCTGTGAGACACGGAACGTCCCTTGTCACCCACGTGCTCGCAGAGCCTCATTCCTCTCCACCCCTTTTCCCATGTACCTGAGACATTTGATGAAGCCCAAGGTAAAACAGCAAAGCAAAGTGTCTAGAGGGTATATCGATGATAATCAGGAGAGCGCCATCTTTTCTGTGCACAAGCCGGGATGGGATGTATAACTGTTTGGATCTTATGATTTACGCAATCGGCAGGACTACCACCTCCCTACATACCTATGTAGGAGGTAGGCATGGATCGAACCCGGCCAGCCCATACGTGATTGGTGGCGGCGCCGATGGTAACAGGTCTGCAATGTGAGCACGGCTAGTTGCGGGTAAAACCACTCGCCACACCCGAGACAGCTACCACATATCAATATCACAACAAACACAGTCAAAATGAACCGCACGCCACACCGGGGTTCTGGAAAATTTCTATATGCTAGCTACAGTGCATAGATACATATGAGGAAGGAAAGGGGCAAGAAGAAGAAAAACCCGCAGAGAAAACCATATACCGTCCACGTAATTGGGTAGAGCAATTTTTTATAATCCCCACGTACAGTGAATGGTGTGCATGCACACATGTAGGTATGTGAATCTAGAGCATTCGCTGCTATCCACAGCTGCCACATAGTTCCAGGTTGTATGCAATGCATCTGCCACCTGCGGCTTGCTTAGGTTCGAGAGGAACCGCGACAAACCTATACATAGTAGGGGGGTGGGTAAGTAGGTACGTCGAGTAGAGAGCCTAGATAGACGGTCATGATGGCTTCATCTATAGTATAATCACCACCAGACAGCCACCTAGACGGACAGAGAGGCGGACTACAAACCGTAGTAGATATCAGCTATACAATGTACAAAACCACGCGTTATTAATAGTTCGGTGATCTGCGCTACCGACGACAGTAACGCAGCTTAGCGAGGAGTCCGTCCTGTTGCCCGTCTGTCCCAACGGGCTTCGCTGCATATGGTCCCGAGCAGCGGGCCGGTCAGGTGCCTCTGCTGGGCCGGTCTACTGGCTAGGGCCGGCCGAGCTATACTGTGTTGCGTGCGCGTGGCCGACTAGTTGGCTAGTGCGCTGCGAGGAGGAACGGACTTCCAGGAAGACAGACAGACAGACAGACACTCTCGCCGCTCGTGGCCCAAACAGACAGCATCGTTCGGCGGATAGTATCGCCGTCCGCTGGTGGTGAATGTGATAGATGATGGATGCTGCTGATTGATGAGTTGGGTTTCCACCGATGCGCATAACTAGAAACAAGGAGGCAAGGTACCAATGTAGACAACTTTCCCTATGTGCCCAACGAACCTGTGGTGTGTTGTGCGCACCGTACAAAAACACCGTACCGTAACCGACGGAACGTTGTTCTCAACTGCATGTGCTTGACATGCCTGCTAAGTATTTATTAGTTAGGACGAACAAAGCCAGTAAGGCGCCTGGCGATAGATGAATATACGGGGCAGCGCCGAACTAAACTAGGGCATAGTGGCAGCGTTTCACCCCGGCCTCGAAGCCGCTACGGGTGTCAAGATATGTATGTATGTGCCTATGGATGGCAGTACATGCACATATATGGTATATGGGCGGCATGAAGACCGATCACAAGTCCCGGGTGATAGGTAGCATTGGCGATGGAGCTTTCCCTGCATCAAGTGCGTGGGAGGGACCGTTGGCAGCTCGCCTCCTGCTGCATGACGTGACCCTTGATCGTGGGGAGGACTTCCGTGAATCACTCTTGTCGGTTTTTCCCATCTCGCGCCCGAAAGGCTGCTTCCGGGCGACCAGCCAGCCAGCCAGTGTCTGCAAGTGCAATCTAACTAGCCTCGCTGAAGCGACCGCCTTCTACTGTAATCTTGAAGAGGCTTTGGTCCCCGTTGTCACGTAGATACTTGCCCACCGAGTCAGTAGTAGTCCTTTGGGCCTCTTGGCCGTGGGCCAGCCGATGACCTCCCGCTGGAGCCGGCCGGTCAAGGGGAAACCCCGGGAAAACGTTCGTTGACGCTGAAAGGGATCTACCTCTAAACACAATAGCTTGGTGATCTAAACCCCTTACATGCCTAGGTAGGCACATGCACTGGTTGGGTCGGGGTGGATCTGGAATGGCCCTTCTAGGAAAGCATAGGTATATACGAACTTACATAGGAGCCCTACAAGATGACTACATACGCACTTTGCCAATAAAATCCGATAAGGAATATTGCCTGGGTAACAAAGCCAGTGCTATATTCATTTCGCTGTGGGTGTTAGGCAAATGGACCCGTTCAAATATGTATGCACGATAAAAATGGTGACCTGTGACGCAATTGTTGATGCAAGAAGAAGCGTGAGAGGGTTGTCAGCCATTCAAACCGACATGGGCTGCAGTACAACGCTGCTTAAGTTCTCACCAAGTCCCACTACCGTCGGGCTCGCAACCGGCCCTACCCTCCAGAAGGGAAGGGTATCACGCGTCCCCTTGAACCATGAACGGATTTAACGGTACAACCTGCCTCTGCTCGCTCCATTGTTGGGGAGTGGCGTGGCATGTCATGTGGGAATTATGCACGGCACAAGTGATTCGCGTTGGATTCCAAGAATCTCAATGACTTGCATGATGAGAAAGCAGAATGGTAGCAGTCAGCTGGGCGGGTCGATTTATAGTAGCGCTGTGACCAAGAAATAGAAGGATAGTATCGGACCAGAATTAGGTGTTGATCGCCGTTCGTTATGTATATTGTACTGCATCGTGGACGACTTTGTATGTTAGGGGAAATTAAGAGGGCGATCCCTGGAGCGGGATGACTCTATCTGTACTAGACTTCGTAGATGTGTATAATATCAATAAACGAACAAGGCGATGCCGCCTTGCTTGAAGACAGCGATTTCATGAGACGCTGTTTCTCCGAAGTGGCAACAACGGCGATGATATATGGTAGGTAGCTTCTACCTGTAGGAGGTTATTTGTGCCGTTAACACTAACAAACTCCAAGTTCTCGAAGACCATAGCTTCCGGTCTTTTGACCCAACAACAGAATGCCCTGAATGTTCTAGGTACCCATTGTCAATAACTCAAAATCGGAGCTCATCAAGTCATGTTGAGATGTTATGGAAACCCAAAATCTACTCTGGAGACTTCCCGTGACGAGGAGATACCTGGGTAAAACGGGAGGAAACCCCATAGCTAAGTACTAGTTGTACGGCATGCAATCGGTGAAGAGATGCCATCTTGAAAGCTATGCAATCAACGCCATCCATGGTCTGGCAGCCAAAGGAACTGGAGGGGAGACGTTCATGATTCGACAAAATCTCCGATCTAATCCTTTCCTGATATAGCTACTCCGAGGGCTGGTAGTTAAAGCGAAAGCGACAATGGATGTGGTTGGTACCCGGCATGATTGGCGAAAGCTTGAACGAGCGATATCCTACCTTTAGTAGTATTATAGTGCTGGTCGACCGCGGCACAGTGTAGGTACTCTATAATGCGGCCCAGAAAAAGGAGATCTGGGGAAGACAGGGTTGTCCCTGACCTATGTACGTATGGTGCCGGGAAAATAGTGCGTGTTACTGTTGCCGCGCTACTGCCGCGTTCTTATATATATCATATAGGTATATTATAAAACAACGTTGTGAAGACCCTTTAGCATCTATGCTGGTTTAGCCTTCCGATGCTGGATGCGCTTCCATAGACTAGGAATGTCTGCGGTCCGTGGTGCTGCGTCGATGTCAACTACTGTAACAATGACTTGAGATTCCGGCGGTAGGTGCAATTTGTTAAACCGAGCTCGAGAGGCCCAGAGCCCGTCCCGCCATTCGTCTGCAAGGAACAGTATTACATACGGCGGCAAAGTACATGAGAGAACGTGGACGCAAGACGTGCCGACGACGAGGGAGATTCGAATGTTGATTCGTTCAAATCTGCCCTTCACCAATAGTAGCGACGGCGACTGTCGCGCTCGCATAAGGGTGGACGTATGTATGTAGCCTGAATGTCAGTAGCCGTGCGTGTGGGAGCCACTGGGAGGAGGGTTTAGCTCCCGATGTCTTAATCGGAGAGATGAAGCTAGACTGAGACATGTCTGATATAAACCGTTGACCGACTCTTAGAATGATCGTAAGCAAACTCCAACGTAGAAACTATGAACACTACAGTATTTATCAGAAGAAGCGGTGTATATAAGTAGGCTGTACAGCCTGGAAATGACACATTCTCAAAATTCAGGTCAAGAGATTGTTACCGGGCCTCAATGAGAGGCTACCAAGTATTTCGTTTGTAAAGACATGTCTATAGACATGAACACCACTGCTCAGAGTGATCCCGGACAGATGTGCGGAATGCACGGGGCGATGTGGGGAGCATTATACCTACTCGGCATACCTGAGATGCTGACTGGCTGAATCTCGAGGAATAGCTCGGGCGAATGGGAGTCGCAGGTTGTGAGTGGATGCATAGTTGGATAATCCCTGACTACTAGGTAGCTATAGAGAACAGCTGACCGTTCTATGTTCAGGACTCGTCGTCATAGTGGAAGCTCTTGGCTGTCCGGAAAGCGGGCGAGCCGAGGGAGCCTTAGGATGGAAGGTTCTAAGTCGAGTCAGAGTCATCACCGAGGACGAGCAAAGCGAAGTATCCCAAAGCCCATGAAAGGTGCATAGAAGTTATGATATGTAAGTTCACAAGGAGTATTCGCACTGAATTGTCTCTTGCAACATGTCCGTAGTCTGGCTATCGTGTGGGGGAAGTCGGCCACCCGAGAGCATTTGGAGAAGTTGGAGAATCCATGGCTACCCCAGAACCGTGAAAAGATGGCTCACCTTGGGTCTAGCAGGTAATCTCTCGGCGAATCACCTCGTATCTTACTGAAATGCCACTTACATAGGTAGTATGTCTAGGTGATGGTGGGTGGCTACCTCCCTGCGTCTTGAGGCTAAGTGATTGAATGGAGGCGTTTGATTCGCTCTAATAGGGGGATGTAGTTTAGTTCGAACCCAGGGCAAATCCCTAAGCACACTGGGCATAGTGCCTATTACTGTAGTAAATTAGTTGAGGCGGGTACTATGTATGTATGTATGTATGTACGTACGTAGTTCGCATCCATAAATGGCACTTCGTCGTTTCCCCAGATTTTGCTGAACCCCAGCCTGTGCATCTGTGCGTCTGTGCCTTGATCGCAAAGCGGCTTTGAGTGACAACGTTAATGATCAACTCCATCATGCTATGCTAGTGCTTTACTAGCAACCGAACATTGATGCCGGGGCAGTTCCTACGTGTAAAAGCGTGTACGAGGCCTATGATGGCGACGTTGGTGAAAGCTGGTTCGTTGGTTGGGTATTCAATCCCCTGACGGTATGATCACTGAAGATTATGTGTTGCATATATACCTCCTAGCTAGAAATATAGACAGGGTCTACATATAGTCTCACTGGGTATATTTGCCGCAATATACGGTTAAGACGACATCAGTCTGGAGATAGAGTGGAAAGCGAATTTGGTTGGCTGGGATTCCTCTTTGGTAGGGTTTAATATAATGCTGACCACATCTATGAGATGTGAAGGTATTGGTCTGTGTTGTAAGTAGAGATCGGTACCCGAACAGCCCAAGCGAGAGTGTTTCTAATGGAGAGAACGTTGGCGACATCATCGCGTATAGCAGAGGGTGAGGCCTTTTGCTTGGACGGATGCTATAGGAAGACATAGACTGTTGAACTAATAGTCTTTGCACGACCTCATCATCAGGGAGGATGAGGACGAATGCTGGATGCTAAGCCTTTCGGATACGACGCAGTTCTTAAGCCGCTGCTATCCTATTGCCTCGGCCCGCTGGCGGCTTCTCAAGAATACCTGGCGGCTCAACCATTGGCATGAAGTTGTAGCTGAGGTAGAGTTGTCACTACCAATATCGCCGACGAGCATATTTTTATGATGCGTTCATGATGGCGATGCGAGTATGAAAAAGCGAGCCATAGGTAGGTATGTTCTTATGCGATACGATGGCCGGATTGTTTGTCGATACTGCATCTATTAGCCTATTCTTGTCCTGAAGCTTATAGCTTCCTGCCATCTCTGATCCGATGAATATGACAAGACCTTCCTCGAAATGATGCATAAAGGTTTCAGAAAGTACTTGGTTTCCTTACCTTCTGGACGAAGTCTACAAAGTTGTATTGAACACTCTATGGCGCGATGGTTTATGGCACCTAGGTAAATATGAGTCGCAATTATTATGATGCGCTCGCTGGCGGTGGTTCTTTTGGGGAGAAAGCGAGCCATGGAAAGTGCTGGGGTCTAACCAGACCCACAGTGCGACGCACATTGTTGCCCACAGAAACTGTGCTACCTACAATCCTGGCCATCTTCCTGCGTCGGATCCAAGCATTGCCAGCGTTTACCAGGTTCGAGCAACGTAATAGCGCTTATCAGAAGATGTGTCATAGCAAACCTATCGAGGAGGCTCAAGGACGTACGTAGATGGAAATCCAGCATATATCTGTACGTAGTAAGTAACGTTAACAATTCCGTTTCCGTGGGATCATCGCTCTTTAGTTCTAGCGACTGGCAACTCTAGGTTGTTTCATACTACCTATGCAATGGCCGATGGTACCTATAATACATCCATATGGCACACGTGTATGGCAATGAAGCATAAAGGCATATATTAATTAAGCGCGGGTTTTCAAGTTGACGACGAATGCGATTACATACAGTTGTGAACTTGTGCGGTATGTACCTAGCTCTCGGGTAGGCCCGTATCTCTCTACCTTGCGTGACCCGCCTGATGCGCACCCATATCTTGACGGTACGATACTTCTATGCTCTACGTAGGCTAGCTCACAGACTGATGAGACAGATGAGACACTGGAAATTAAGATAGCTCTATGCAGGTGTGTTATTGCTGATTTTCAGGTACTAGACATCTGACGCGCAGCTGGACCACCCGTGCCACCTTGGATAAGGTGCCTTTCATAGTGTAATTGCTAGCTGCGAAGTTCGGCGGCTATCAATAGCCTAACGAGAAGGTGGGATGTGGCAGGATTGCCTCGCGACCCGCATTTTGTAGGGAGTTGGAGACCGAGGATTACATACAACCTAAGTACCCTACATACAACGCGAGTTGCAAGGCACACCTGGGCAGGCATGACTCCTAGCTACGGAGGTACAAGAACCACGGTGCAGATACCGAAGGTAGCCTGATATTATAACATATATGTACCTACTAACGCGCATAATACTTAAGTTGGCACGTATCATTACTACTTACATGTAAGTAGGTATGTACTCCCTACGGGTTTGAACAAGAATTATTGCGATAGCTACCATGGACCTTGTCAAGGCTCGACAGGTTCCAAGGTTCCAGGTTGCGACTGGGTGCAATGCGACTGCCATGTCGGCACGGAGAGTCAGGTATATCCGAAGAAAGGGAACACTTCGCCGTTAGTGAACTGGACCGGCTATCCTGGGCCTTGCGAGAACGTCAATGTGGTGTGAGGTCGAGAGAATGTCTGGGCTTGGGCATGGAAATCGCAGGCGCTAGCAGCTAGATGGGAATGGCCTGGGCTATCCATAGAAACGGATCAATCAGCGGCCGCCGTTCATGGTAACGCCCATGCAACTAAAGTCGCCAGTCTTGCAGGTTCGATCGACTCATCTGCTGGGTGTCGAGCGGAAATGGCTGCGATGGTAGCATTGAGATGGAGAAAAACGGGCATGGTGCAGATGCAGAAAGCGACTAATTAGCTACAAGATGCTTGGATATGCAGAGACGTGCCTGCAGCCCACTTAGGCACAGGGAGAAGCCATCCATACACGGGAAACCCTTTTATTGCCGTTACGTCGGTTTGTCTAGAGCTTAATAACGGCAATGAGCTGTACAGTAGCATCATAAAAGTCGTCCCGCCATCGCGCCAAGCCTGCCCCTCCAAGGGTCCTCTCACAGTATCAAGTACAGAAGAGAGAGAGCTCCATGGAGGGGCGAGGGGCGAGGGGCTGTGCAAAGTGACAGGGCCTGGCGTATAAGTCGGACCCGACGCCGTCAATTCACCGAATTCACTCCGGCATTTCTCACGCCCTTAGCAGGAGACACTGTATGACAGTTGGATGATAGCGATAATACACAGATCTGGACAGCCGAGCTTCCAAGAGAAACAATCGATGGACAATTCCAATATGTTAGGTGAAGGAGATTGGAAAGGAAACACTTCATATAGGATGTCAAAAAGATATGTGACACTTTCAGGTTAGTATCGGGCAGAGATGAAAAACCGAACATAGGCAACATACGTAGTAACAAGTGGGTCATTCCGAGACGTAGCTTGTGCAACTAGATGCAAGGAGTTATTTTACACCAACAATAAATAAGAGGTAGATAGATGTGCCTAAATACCTACTAGACTAGGTATTTAGCATGGTTAACATGGATGTGGTTAGCATAGCCGGGTATTACTTCTTCAACATATGTGAGCTTTTATCCTCTTCTTCTTTCTACCTTCGTTCTTGCGGGTATTGGGCGTATCAGACAAGCATGATACTGAATCGTTATGCAACGAGCTTCGGTGCCAGACGCCAAGTCAAGAACTTGGCGAAGTCTCAGAAAATATCAAGCACCCCCATCGTAGAGCTACATGCATATGTGATCATGTAAACGTGGGTACATGTAGATGTGACTGAAGCGATGTAGTTCATGTAGCAAATCAAACCCACCAGGCACGTCGACTTGAAAACAAGCCGATTTGCTACTAGGTACATACATATTCAGCTCATCATCTATCATCCACCTAACCACTATGACATCGTCAGACAAGAATGGATGAAGCATCCCCTGCCCTACCCGCCTACCTTGCCGAAGTAGGCCTACTATGTACTACAAGTGAGGTAATGCTAACTACATGCATACGCATACGTATATAACCAAGTTCGTTACCAGTCCTGTCTCGTTCTTAGCTCGTGTCGAGAGCAGTCAAAAATATGGATGTACATCGTCGTGATCTAGGGTGCATATATTACTATATACCAGGTATGGCCCCTACTGCGTAGTTACTTCGGAGGATGGTTGCTCTTAGCCCTATTTGGTAGCATCAAGTGACCTGCAAGTCACTGTCTACCTGTACCTACCTAGGTCCTTTCTATTCCTACCTCATAAGCAGCAGTAAGATGTACCTGATCTATATGTTGACATGCTATGTGAGTTCGTAGGTAGGTGGTTTGTACGAAGTTTTATGCATCGCTAGGTGACCAAAATAGCAACAGTGATAGGACCTACATAGGTATTTACTTCGTAACCACGATGTTGTAGTTACCTAGATAGATGAAGGCTCGCACTGTACAATATCCCTACAAGCGCAGGTGTCCAGGTACTACAAACCACAAGTACCTGCGAGAGATACCACTGGGCTTGCGTTCCATTACCAACTGGATAATGCGGTTGACGGCCAACTTGATCAGTCTTCTGCAACTTTTACTGCTTACCAAGTACTTTATTCCTGTTCTCGCCCGAGTAAATGACTACTTCGAGAAATCAACTTGGATACCTTCATAGGCAATTGGAAAAAAAAAAAAAAGGGTCCAACGGCCATACAGATATATCCTGGACGAGTTGACCGTACGCAGTTCCTCCCAATATTACCATGCAATACTCGTTATAGGCAGGACAAATAAGCCCCGGAGCATTTCCAATCCACCACCACCCTGAGTTTCTTGCGCCGCCTTTCCAGTACACCGGCCTCTGTTCGTATACCGGTATCTGCCTGGTCACGAACAGTGATTAGCTGCCTACATACATAGTTACCTACATGCATACATGGTAGGTAGGCAGACCTTGCGACTAATCTAGCCATCCATCTATCGACGACTTACATGACAGCCTGCCTACCCGCGGCCCAACCCTCTTTTCCTGTTGCAGTTTGTCTGTCAATCTGTGACTGTGACTGCCTGCGGTCGTTCTCTACGCATGCACACACGCATACGCATGCGCATACGCAGTACTTGGCTTCCAAGTTGTTCGTTAGATTGACGTTAGGCCCTCGCTCGCTCTCTAGTCGAGCCAGTCGAGCCAGCCGGGCCAAGCAAAGTACGAAGTATAGGCCTAGGGCCTAGGGTAGTTAGCAGCAGCGGCAGGGGTAGCAAGACCAGGGCCAGCCAACCAGGGGTCGATCTCCCCACCACACACGGGGCCACTGGGGCTTCACACCACGCACCGCCCACTAATACCCACCCTCCACACTGGCCGACTGGGAGCCCTGGAAGCCCAGGTAGGAGCCCTGGCAGCACTGGCGGCGCAGAGACCACAGGCACAGACACCAGCGGACACCAGCCAGCCAGCGGGCACCAGAGCCACTGGACCCGACACCAGACTCCCGTCAGACATCAGACAGCCCAGCCCACCTTAAGTCCCTCCCACTTCGTTCGCTCAACCTCGGACTTTTCTGTTGCTGATCACGTCGCCCGTCAATTGCGCTCTTTCTCAACCTTAAACTAGGTACTATCGCTCAGCCAGTCGGCGATTGACTAGGACAACCACTTTGATTATACTGGAAAAAGGAAAATAGCATAATCGCCATGTCCAATTCATCGCCGCCCGCTGCAGTTGCTGGGACCAATGGTAATACCGTCAACGATGATTCTGGTATGCTTGAGACCCTGTTCCTGTTCTACCCCTCCATCCCACCTTCTGTCTCCAAGGAGCTCTCTGGCTCTCAGCCAGCCAGCCAGCCAGCCCCGACGACGATGAGGGCGGTATGCACACGCTCACTTGACACATACGCACCCACCCAAGATACACAATTTACTCGACACATCTGCACGTGCACGGAAACACACACCTGTCTACTTATGTACCTTGGTAGAAGATAGGACGCTGCATAGCGGTATATCATGCTGACCACGACGCACTTCTGAAGCTTCGACCATCACCGTAAACACCACCAAGGCTCCGGCGCCGTTCCCACCGCCCAAGACCGACAAGCCTCGCCCTCACGTTTGTGCGACCTGCCAGCGTTCCTTCGCACGCTTGGAACACCTGAAGCGTCATGAACGCTCTCATACCAAGGAAAAGCCTTTCGAGTGCCCCGAGTGTACGCGATGTTTCGCTCGACGAGATCTGCTTCTGCGCCACCAGCAGAAGCTCCACCAGACAACAACCCCTTCGTCGCGGCCACGGAACCGCCGCGAAAGTACCAGTGGTGCTGCTACAGCGCAGAGCCGGGCTCGCAAGAACAGCATCGCTAGTTCCAATGCCTCTGCTGCCGCCGCTAATGCCTCGAACATGAGACCGAGGGCTAACACCATCAGTCATGTCGATGGCAATGCCATGCAAATGATTGCTGCTGCCAACGCCTCTGTTGCAAGGAGTCATGCTCCTCCCACCCACAATCGCCACCCGAGCCTTGTCGGTTTGCCTATGCACAACCACGGGCTGGACCATGGCTTCACTGGCATGTCGTCCATCATGGGCCAGCGGGGTGTGAGCCGCGGCCTGAAGCTGGAAACTAACGGTATCAATAATATGGACTATACAAATTCTGGCCTCCGAACTGCTCCACCTATGGCTTTCCCGCCGGAATTTGGGTTCGACGATTTCCTCTTTGGCCAACCTGGCTCGACAATAAACCCAAATGCACTGCATTATACCGAATCTCCTCACTCAATGTCTCTTGACCCGATGTCTCCCTTCGGAGCCGGCTTGGGAGATATGTCTGCCACTCCACAGATGGATGACGGCTTTGATTGGTTAACGGGATTCGAGAATTCCATGTCATTCAACAACCCTAACGACAACGTCGTTGGTGGGTCCTCACCATCAGCCATGAGCAACGCCAGCCAAGGTGGCATAAGCGATGTCATGCTCGATGGTTCTGGGACGACGAATCCATCAGTTTCGACTGCTACCAGTTCTATATGGCAGCCTGCCGTCATGGGACCTCCCCAATTGCCTTCTGCCTTCTCGATGGACATGAGCAGTAGTGTTTTCCCGGACCTATTAAACGGAGCGCCGGTCTCGCCCCAGCCACAGTCCCAGAAGAATATGAATGACATCTATTTCTCCACGCCACCGCCCTCCATGAGCTCCATGAGTCCATCCATGATGCCTGGGCTGACAACACAGAACATGAACCACAATGTGTTTGGGGCCGGTCCGGAAACTCCCACCTCGTTACACGGTGGTCACCACGGGCATTCCCCCGTTGCCACCATCACAGAGACCACCCGGAATGCTATAATCAATGCTCTCTCACAATGTACACCTTTCAGTGCCCGGAGGTATTCCATACCTACTCCCAGTTCCCCGATGTCTCCTCAGTTTCAAAGCCACTCAGATGCTTTACCAGATCACGTGAAAAACTTGCCGAATCTACAGGATTTACAGCGTTACGTAGGGAGCTACCTGCGTTATTGCCATCCCCATCTCCCCTTCCTCCATATCCCAACTCTTTCGTTCGATGTGCCATCGGGCCCGGGAACTGGTCGAGCCACTACTGTAGGGGGTAGTGGATGTCTTATCCTGTCGATGGCAGCCATCGGCGCTTTGTATGAAATGGAACGGTCACAGTCCAGGGAGCTCTTCGAGATGGCCAAGAGAATGATACAGTTGTATCTGGAAGAACGTCGTAAGGCTGATATGCGCAAAGCCGAGTTCCGCCGGACGCCATCGTCCGACCAAGGTTCCCAAGGACCTGATAACTCCGTTCATACGCCCCTTTGGTTAGTTCAAGCTATGCTACTCAACGTTGTTTATGGGCATAACTGCGGTGACAAGACTGCCAATGATATTGCTGCTACCCACTCAGCAGCTTTAGTCAGCCTTGCCCAGGCAGCTGGGCTACTCCGCCCGCTAAAGCTCGACTCCCATGAGCTTCAAGATATTCAGATGATCGATTCCGAGGGTAACTGGAATGGCGGAATCAAGGCTGAGTCCGAAGAGCAAGCTGAGTGGCTTAGATGGAAAGCCATGGAGGAGCGCAAGCGAACCCTTTACGTCATCTTCATTCTCTCTAGTTTGCTGGTGGCTGCCTACAACCATGTGCCCGTTTTAACCAACTCCGAAATCCTTCTTGACCTTCCTTGCGACGAAGAATTTTTTGCCGCGGAAAGTGCCGCATCATTCCAACTCAAGGGTGGAGCGCGGGCCGCCAACCATAACCGGATGACGTTCCACGAAGCATTAGGGGAGTTGCTACGCACGAACGAGAAGCAGCAGAAGCTGGCATTCAATGGTGGACATCAGCCATTCGGGTCCACCATCGGCCTTGGTGATATCAACAGGAGCGAACTGAAGCCTAGCACTCTCGGGTGTCTGGTACTTATCAATGCTCTCCATAACTACATCTGGGAGACTCGGCAAAGGCATCACAACAAAGTCTGGACCAACGAAGAGACCGAGAAAATGCACCGTCATATCGAAGCAGCTTTAAAGGCATGGCAATCGGCCTGGGCCAGCAATCCACACCACAGTCTCGAGCGTCCAAACCCTTTCGGCATAGGTCCATTATCTGCAGACTCGATTCCGCTGCTAGACCTCGCGTATGTTCGACTTTTCGTGAATATGTCGCGGACAAAAGAAAGGTTCTGGCAACGCGATTGGGATGGCTTAGCTGAGGCACTCTCGCGAGGAACCGAGGTTATCCAACATGCAGAGCATTCGCCCGCATCCAATGCTGAGTCGGGAAGCGATCCATCTGACGCTTCAGCAACAAGCTCCATCTTCGTCGACTCGCCGCCAACACAGTCCTCTTCACCAGAGTTTTCTGCAATGAAGTTCCCTTCCACATCTTCTGTTTCCATACAGTCCCAATCCGGCCGAACCGTCTCCCGTCGCGAAAGACATCTGCGCAAGGCTGCCTTTTACGCCGCCGACTCTCTCTCAATGTCTGACAAGTTGGGCCTCAGCTTCTCGGATTTCAATGGCAAAGAACTCCCAATTCAGTCTGCGATGTGCGCATTTGACTGTGCTCAGGTCCTTGCAGAGTGGGTCGCTACCCTCCAAGATCGTGTTGGTAGATATTTGGGTATTCTTGGCCAGGACGAGATCGACTTTTCCCAAGTTCCCGCTGTCATCCTTCTTGAAGATGAGGACATGAAGCTCCTTGCCAAGATCCAGGAACTTCTAAGCAATGCCGAAATGAAGATGAACATGGATCTCGTGAATGGCGATGTTAACAACGGCTCCGATATTCGTCTACAAATGGATGACCATAACGGCTATGCGGCGAAGATTCTACGGTTCACGTCGTACATGCTTGACAAATCGGCTGTCTGGCCTGGTAAGTTTCCCAATCTCGAAGGCGGCGAGAGGTGTTTGGGTAAAGGCATTTATTGACGCATTTCTAGTCCTCCATTTGATGGCACGTTGCCTAGATACGCACGCGAACCACATGCGTGCTCGAGCTGAGAGATCCGTCACCGCTAGCGAGTGAGCATGTCGTCTCAACTACGTGTATATATCACTTTTTGCTGGAGTCTTCAACGACGATAGTATACGACGAGCCGCCCCAGCGAACCCATGCTCCAGCCTACTGTGGCTGGCAACCGCACTTCGACAAGAATAGTGCGGTCAAGAGATCAGTCTCTTCGGTGAAGCGATTGGACTTCGACCGCAGCCTTTTCTCAGCAAGTGTCGATATACATTCTCAGATAATTCCTCCGCAAAGGTCGGTGTATAGCATGGCAATCAGTGTTCCCTTGCTCTAGGACATTGCATTCATGATATCGATCGCGACGGAATTGATCTAGTACTACGATTACTCTTCTAACGAGAAATGAGCTGCGCATTCATGATACCCCAACCGAATACCAGTGGCGGAATGGACGGGACTTGAATCATCTGATGAGGGATGTCCAAACTGACCTATTGCTCCTATCATCTACTTGGCACGATCATGGCACATGAAGGGGGGTAGCTTTGAAGGTTATAGGACAACAATTGTGTTGGCAGAAGAAAAGGGGAAACGGGTGATTATGGGGTTTAGACGATTGACGCAAACTTACGATGTACGAACGACCATGACGACTTAACGTCGATTATCTGTGTTTTGACGATTCATTACACCTCGTCTGAGGCCGTGTGGTGACAGACGAAAGAGTGACGGTGGATGTCTAGTGGGACCAGGAAGAGAGTCACTCGATCAATACGCCGGTCTCAGCTAGTCGATACGGGATTTGCTGGCACATGAAACGCTTTCACGCAACAAGCTATGATTAGGACAGGAATTCCGGCGATACTCCGCTATAGTCGATTACGAGCCACTACAGAAGGCATACTGCTAGTTTTGCAAGATGCTCGCATTTATTGATTCTGTGATGTGATGGTGGTTGGGAAGAAGGGACTTGGCGCAATCTTGTGAAGGACTACCAGCTGTGCTTTTCTAGGTGAAGGAAGGGACGGGGAAGAAAGGGGGCTGAATCGAGCGATGCCTCGAATCAGTTGTGTTGGTTCTTTTGAAAAGGCGAAACGGAAATCACCGTTTCATTCGCTGGGATCCGTACGGTCATACATACATGATGGATGGATGGATGGTCAAGGGTGAAAACAGAGCTTCTTCAAAAACCAAAAAACTAAGTACTTAGGGAAAGACAAAATAAAGTAAAACATCAAAACAACACGCAGTGTCGAACTTCAAAAAGGGGTTCCGACTAACTAGATGATTTGCTCCGCTGATGTTAACTAACACCTATTATCATATAGCAGATGATCGGATCACCTAAGTACTCGTATGAATACTAAGACAATCACAATCACTTCGTCATTAGTTCAACCAAGTATGTACAATCAAGCCGAACGGTAACAAAATCACAATCATTCGAATCTGTTGGTAGTAGTAGTAAAATCATGGTCATGTACAATCTAACAAAATCACTATAGAAATATCATCACATATCATCAGCGTTACACGGTACTCCCCAAACCACCCCAACCATCCCTAGACCCTTATATAACACAAATTTCCCAGTTTTATCTGCTGGTATCGACGACGTAGCGACCGGCGATCTGGCCCGCCTCCATCAGCTTGTAGATATCCTGCAGCTCGCTCAGGCCGACAGTCTTGAACGGTGCCTTGATCAGGCCCTTCTCGAAGAACCCGATCGCCTCGGCAGTATCTTGACGGTTGCCGACGTAGCTGCCCTTGATGGTAATCATGCTATTTTCTCGCCGTTAGTACTTGAATACACATGCCGACGATCATCTGTGAAGGAAGGAAGGGGTGAAGAGGGCGGGAAAGAGGGGGGAAATATGAAGGAACGACGTACCGAACGACAGTGTCGAACACAGGCGCCTTCAGATACGCGTTGGCGGGCAGACCGATGCAGACGATGGCGCCGCGGCTGCGGACGTACTCGCTCGCCTGCTGGAAGGGCTTCTCGTTGACGGCGAGCATGAGGACGGCGTGGGCGCCGAGGCCGTCGGGGGTTGCGGCCTTGACGTCGGCGACGAGGTTCTTCGAGGTCGTGAAATCGACGTACGAGGAGGCGCCGAGCTGCTTGCACAGCTCGCCCTTCTCGGCGCCGCCGTCGACCGCCACCACCTCGAGGCCCATGGCGCGCGCGTACTGCACCGCCATGGTGCCGAGGCCGCCGCCCGCGCCCACGATGACTACGCTGTGGCCGGCCCGCGCCCCGGACTCCTTCAGGCCCTTGTACACCGTGATGCCGGCGCACAGGATCGGCGCTACGGCCTCCAGCGAGCAGGTCTTCGGGATCCGCGCCACGTGCGCCGCTTTGCCGATCGCGTACTGCTGGAATGTGCCGTCTACCGTGTAGCCGGATAGCTGGGCTGAGGGGCAGAGCGGCTCGTCGGCCGATCTGCAGAAGCTGCAGCTACCGCAGGAGCTGCTCACTGTATGTCGGTGCAACGTCAGTCTTGTTTCTTTTTGTTTAGGAAGTGTAGGGGAGGGGGGTGATGGAGAGGGGGAGGAGCCAGTTCTCGTCCATTGAGATCAAGAAAGAAACATGCCGAAGCCACACACACCACACACCACTTTTCATACATGCGCACACCATTGTCTCGTACACGCGCACACCACTCTCTCGTACATACGCACACCACTCTCTCTGTCGGGGTAGATGCAATCGCGAAAGGTGGATGTTGCAGAGTAGGAAGCTGAGTCGTTACGTACGCCACTTAATACCCGCATAGTCGCCAACTTCGATATCCTTGACGAGTTCGCCAAGAGCCACGACGACGCCCGCGCCCTCGTGTCCGCCAACTAGGGGCAGCTTCCGCTCCTGTCAAAAAGGGTGAATATATTAGTATTGGTCGAGTTTCTTCGCAGCAGGCGATGCTTTGAAGCTTCAATGTCATGTACTAACCAGTGGCCAGTCGCCCTTCACTATAATGAGAAATCCATAATCAGTATTGCTCTTTGCATACGTTTAAAGGGGGTGCCAGGGGCAGGGGTTTCTTACGTGCGTGAAGGTCCGTATGGCAGACGCCTGAGAATTTGACGTTGATGAGGACCTCATCGGGTCCGGGCTTGGGAACGGGTATCTTCTTGTAATCGATCGCTGTGGTTGTTCTATCCGTTAGCTCTCGCAACATCCCCATCCATCCCGGCGCTGCCGGCGACAGGTGCTGTTGGGTCTGCTTGTCACTCACGTCCGCCCGTCTGCTCAAAGACCTGCGCCCATTGTTCTGTAGGAATTTCGAAGGCGACCATTATGCTTGGAGGTGGTAGGGTAGGCTCGGGTGTGAGGTGTGATCAGGAGTTTTGGTGTTGAGATTGAAGGTTGTAAAGAGGTAGTACCTATTCCGATAGGGTTACAGTTCGTTTATCCAGACTTGTAATATAAGTATGTGTGATTAATATGTATGATATCTCTCTGCCGGTAAGTCGTAGCTGCTGCTTGGCCGGCTGCTATATATAATAAAGAGCTCATAATAAACCTGTGCAGAGCCAGCTTCAACCCAGAACCTTAATCCTGATGGGCAGTTACCCCTCACCACCTGACATCCATTGATGCATCGCACCTGGGCATCGTTCGAGCTTTCCACACATGCCTAGGCAGCTCCCTAGGGTGCTTAAGTTGGGTACCTACTGTACCTACAGCATGCACCCCAGCCTTAGTGCAACTTTATCGTCACGATTATCCTGGACGATTACGTCGAGAGTGGCAGAGGGGGAAGGCAAGGCCCAGGCAGGAGGTGGAAGGCGCCACGCCATAGGGCAAGTGCGTCGCACTGTAAGGTGGTGTTGGCCGCAATTGACGTGGGCTGAGCCTGGCACGCCTGCAGGGCCTGGGCTGCCTGGTAAGAGTCTGGAGCGAACGCAACCTAAGCTACCGAAAGGGCAACAATCACCCCACCTAGTGCTACCACTCCTTTCTTTTTCGCCGGAAAGCGGCGGGGAGCTACAGAGGTGCGAGCCTGGCAGCCTGGCCATTGGCGACTCACAAGGCCCAGCCATGCCGGCCCGGTCCAATTGAGCGTCGTGCGGGCGGGCACAGGCGGAGCGGAAGAGCTGCTTAGCGCGGAGTGCACCGCACTTGACGCAAGGGTGGGCACGCGCGATCTTCTAGATCCGTATATTCTCGGTTCTCTCTGCTTGGAACTTCCATTCTAGAAAGGAAACCTTGGAAAACGTCAACTGGATGCATTACTGTGAACGCATGAATGCATGTACATATGTGGCAGATGTGGGTATGGAGTCCCCCGCAAAGTTTTGCATGCAGCTGCCAAGGCATAGGTATAGGTAGACCGTAGACTACCTCCATGACATACCTGTAGGTATAGGCTATAGCATCCGTTATCTACCTGCCTACCTGCTACAAGTCATCCCAAGCCGGTCTCCGTTCATCGCGTAAAAACAGCCGCGAAGACGGCGAATCCAGATCTCGCAATGCGAATCATACAACACATCAATTAGCGTAGGGCGGCGTAAGGCGAAGTGCACCCAGCTGCCTGGTGAGAGAGAGCCTCGGCGCCGGGTCGCGAAGAAAGAACGTATGACCTTCAGCTTGTAGCTCCGTACTTCGCCAAGCTAAGATCAAACTAGATAGGAGCTACGCCTCCAACTCACAGATACAGTAACGTGATAAAACCTAAAGTACATACAGCATACCCAGCATACCTACCTACCTGCCCAGGCCCAAACGGCCGGCCCCCCTCAGCGCGATCAGCAAAAGCCCGCCGACGAAGCTAGGCCCAAAGGCTTACTCCGCCTCAAGCGCACGAAAATATCGCATTGTTGGAGGTCGACGGTGCTCCCCTTCGACCGTTATACTCCGGCGGAAGGGAATCCAATCCACCGGGGGGATGGATGGGAATCTGGATTGATTTGATTGCAGATACCTATTCAGAACGATGCGCTAAGTGGATGAGGTACTTCGGGTCCTCAGCCCCGGTGCCCGCGATAGCTCCGAGGTTCCCGGTGTAAGACCGTCTGAGCCGCAGGGCCTACCTAGCAGTTGGCTTCCAGCTTTGCAGGCTAAGCTGGCAGCAATCACGTGGTCATGGCCTCTGGGAACTTTCTTTCAGTGGAAAGTCGTTCGAGCCTACATCGTGGGAGCAGTGAAAGAAAAATTCTATCGCGTTACAAACACGGAGCCATTGTCGGCTCTACACTGATGGCAATAGCGCTATATATACTCACTACGACAGAATCGAATGACAAGCAAGCCATCGTCGCGCCTGGCTGTGGTGTAGTTGTTCGTAACTCGGTGTCTTTCTCGGAGCAGATAGGTACGAAGTAGACGGGGAACACTAGACCACGGGAAACGGCGCCTGAAACATCCCGATGATGACTTAGAAATCGCGGGAAATGTGTATTAATATATTCTACCTAGTTGTACAAGCAATGTATCAACTGCCCTTTTAGCAACCAGACCTTCTATGACAATGATGACGATGATGATAATGATAAGAATGATGATGCACAAACCAACCCTATATATATGTACTAGTTAAGTAGGTAGTTCTCGCCACTGCGCAATGTCCGACCGTGCCGTGTCCTTTGCAATTCCAACCATATTCCCCTCACCCATCCAGCGTCTGGTGCAGCACGTTGACGCGATAGCTCTCGCTGCGCACCAGCAGCTCCTCGTGCGAGCCCCGGTCGACGCAGCGGCCGTCCTCGATGAGGAAGATGACGTCGGCGCGGCGGATGGTGTGCAGGCGGTGCGCGATGGCCACGACCGTGATGCCCTTGGTGGCCCGGTCCAGCCCGTCCTGCAGCAGCCGCTCCGACTCGGCGTCGAGCGCGCTCGTCGACTCGTCCAGCAGCAGCAGCCGCGGCCGCCGTACCAGCGCCCGCGCGATCGCCAGCCGCTGCCGCTGCCCGCCCGAAAGCTGGCTGCCGTTCGGCCCGCAGTGCGTGTTGTAGCCCTCGGGCAGCCCCGCGATCGTGTCGTGGATGTTGGCCAGCCGGCACGCCTGCTCCACGTCGGCGTCCGACACCTCTCCGCCGGGTCCAGGCCGCGCCCCGAGCGCCACGTTAAACCGGATCGTGCCCTCGAACAGCACGCTGTCCTGCGGCACCAGCCCGATGTCGTCGCGGAACACAGGCTCCTTCCGCGCCGCGATGTCCGTCCCGTTGACGAAAATCGCGCCGGATTCGGGTCGGTACATGCGCTCTAGCAGGGAGATGATGGTCGACTTGCCCGCCCCGCTCGGTCCGACCAGCGCACAGAACTGCCCCGGCTTGATGTCCAGGTCCAGCCCCTTCAGCACCTGCAGGCCCGGCCGCGCCGGGTACGAGAACTTCACCTGCTGGAACTTGACTCCGATGGCGCCCTCGCCTGCCGTGGGGGCGGTAGAATCCGACCCGCTCGCCGCTTCGGGGTCGTCGCTACTACTGCCGTTCGGTGAGGGCCGCGCGCCGTCGCGTAGCGCCTGGGAGGAGGACGAGCCGAGGTCGATGAGGTCGAAGATGCGGCCGACGGCGCGGCCGGCGCGCGTGACCTCGGGGGCGAGCGTGAAGAGCTGGCCCCAGAGCTGGGCGCTGACGAGGAGGGCGATGAGGGCGATGAAGAACTGGGACTGGGTGTAGGTGCCGGCGATGATCTGCTTGGAGCCCCACCAGTACAGCAGGGCGTAGATTAGGTTGGCCAGGCTGAAGGCGAGGGCGAGCCAGAAGTTGGCGAAGATGCTGGCGCGGGTCATCTCGCGGCGCGGGGCGGCGAGCGAGCGCCGGTACGTCGCCAGCACCTCCTGCTCGAGCGACAGGGCCGCCACGGTCTTGATGGAGTTGACGGCCTCGACCGTGATGCCGACGGAGCGCGTAAAGGCCTGGTCGTGGCGCTCGGCGAACCGCGCCAGAATATGCAGCTGCACGAACCCGGACCCCAGCATCAGCGGCACCGTCGCGAGGCACACGATGGCGATCTTCCACGCCACGATGTGCGACAGGATCACCGCCGCCACGAAGTTGATCAGGATCGTGAAGCAGGTGCCGATGATGGACCCCGTCAGCGCTCCGACGGACGCCGTGTCGGTCGTAATGAACGAGAGGAGCGTGGACGGGGTCCGCCCCTCCGACTGGTGCCACTCGAGGTCCTGTTCAAACAGCGACCGAAACGAGAGCACCCGGATGATGTACAGCACCTTCTCGGCCACGTAGCCAAAGGCCGACCAGCTCGCCATGTTGGCGAACAGCTCTATGATGGCGAGTACGAACCACATCAACCCGAAGAAGCGGCCCGCATGTATGATATAATCGTAGGTGTTGCAAGGACTCAAGGCGTTCATCGTGTTTCCAAAAATCACGGCGGCAGCGGGGAACGTGCCACCAACGATGAGAGATGTGAAGAACGCGACGAACACCCAGAGGAGGTACGGTCTTACGATTGCGCCCATGCTCTTGATGGTAGCCCAGGCCGGTCTCGTGCCGCCAGGGCTCCTTCCATCAGCCTCCTTTCCTGCGACCTCCCCATCTGGTTTTGCCTCTTGGGCGCTAGTGGGTGCTACTTTCTCGTCGACGATGCTGGGTGCCTTCTCCAGGTTGATTTCAGACGCCTCAGACGGTTGCGTTCCCCTTGCCGTGCTCACGCTCGATGTTTCCGAGCCCATGGTCTGCAGGCGGACAAGAGCGGCATACTCCCCATCCCTGGCCATGAGTTCAACATGGCTGCCTTGCTCGATCACCTTGCCGTTGCGCATCGCAACGATGCTGTCCGCATTCTTGACCGTGGCGAGACGATGTGCAATGGATATGACGGTCCTGCCCTGCGACGCGGTCTCGATCGCTCCCTGGATGCGTTGCTCGCTTGCCGAATCTAACGATGATGTTGCTTCGTCCAGGATCAAGATCTTTGGGTCTTTGACTAGAGCTCTGGCAAGCGCTACGCGTTGTTTTTGGCCACCACTGAGAAGGTCTCCGTTTGAACCGACGCTTGTGCCCAGTCCAAACTCCAGCTTCTCCAAAAAGACATTGGCATCTGCGAGAGACGCTGCACGTTGGACCATTTCAACGATCGTAGTAGCCTCTGCTCCGTGAGCACTTGCCGCGGTCATGATGTCCTGGCCTGACCGAATCGCTTCTGCAATCTCGGCTAGTTGGCTGCCAAGAAGGACTTGCTGCAGTTCTGTATGCTCTGGGCGACATGAATTGACCAGGCCGAGTGCAATGTTTTCAAGCACCGACCTGTCGAGGAGTAGGGGATCTTGCTGAACCAGACCAATGAAACTCCTCAGGTGTCGTACGTTCACGTCGCAAAGGTTTCGGCCATCGATATATATAGTTCCCTGGTTCGGATCGTACAGCCGGGTTAACAAGCCCGCGATAGTAGACTTGCCGCTTCCGGATAGCCCAACGACTGCCGTGCGCTTGCCCGCCGGGAACCGGAGTGAGACATCCTGGACAACGGGCACATCTGGCCGAGATGGATAACTGAAGTGAACATTCTCCATGTAAACCTCACCCTGGAAGTTGGCGAATTGCCCATCATCGGTGTCGATTGTTCCGTCAATCTTCGATTCGCGGTCCATATCGAGTTCGAGCTTCTTCAGTGCTGACGATGCAGCACCAAAGATCTGAAGGTAAGGGGATATCTGACTAAGCACAACCGAGGCTGGACAGGACAAAGTATGTTAGCAAAATCGAGCGGGCAGAGAGGTGCTCGTCTGAGTGCTTACCGTCAACTAAAAGGAAGATGATTGTGTATGTCGTCCCTACGGTATTCCCTGAAGTATAGCCCGCGACTAGGTCAGCAATAGCCTGGCTTCCTTGCCAGTATGCCAGACCACAAGCAGAGTAGGATACGAAGTAGAGGATGCCGGATTGCACAGCCGTGACAAAGGCTTTCTTGGAGCCGTCTGTTGTAGCCTGCGCCATCTCGGCGGCGAATTTTTCTTCCAGTCGATCATTGGCCCTAAATGCTTGCACCACCATGACATTTGACAAGCTTTCCATGGCAATGGATGAAGCTGCCGCAATGTGTTCCGATGCCAACCCTGAGAATTTTCCGATATAGTGACCGCCGACGTACGACATGAGCATAAAGGCTGGAACGAGGGAGACCAGAATACCGGCAAGCTTGGCGTCTTTTATGAAGGAAACAATATAGGCTGTTACAAACATGGCGACGGAGCCGACGTAGACTCCCACTTTCTCGGAGGTACCGCCTTTGATAGTGTTGATGTCATTGCTCAGGCGCGAAGAGACCTCCCCGGCGGGGAGCTTGTCGAAGAACGAGACCTCCTGTCGTAGTAGGGAGCGGAAGTACCGTTCCCGGAGCCGGTGAGCCAGCCTATCGCCGAAGAGGTTCCAGCACACGATGTAAATGTAGATGAAAGCGAATTGGGCCAATGCCAGTGCCATAACCAGAAGGACCTTGTGGTTGACGGCCGCCTGGTACTCGTCGGCGGGCGTCGTGCTGGAGGCGGCGCATGTTGCTGAATTGAGGTCGTCGACAAGTTCACCGAAGAGGATTCCGATAAGAGGAAAAGGTATACCCGCCGCGATCGACGAGATGGTACCGACTATAAGCAATGCTATATCGGTTATGCTCGGGTCGGCATAGGTCAACAGGTGAAAGTACCCGAAGACGTCACGGAATATCTATAGTACTCAGTCAGTCCTCTACCATATCCTGCGCACTTTGGTTCAGAATTCAGATGCTTGAATTATTTGGCTTTCCATACCTGTGATGCCCTGGTCTTGAAGGTGCTAGTAGGTCCGTTCTGTGGGCTGCCATTGTTGTTATTGTCTCCCGAGACGACGCCATTCTCAGGAGCTGCACTTCCCTTCTCGCTCATCCTGGCGCTCTCAGTTCTGGCATCCGCTCGCGAGTAGCAATGGACACACAACTTTTAGTATCACGAGTGCGTTCTCGTCGGGGTACTGGATTCCGTCGATCATTGCAAGATAATAGATAAACATTTTTTTTCTCTTCTACTTCTCTCCCTTCATCTTGCTCGACCGGCAGAACGGCGCTGCAATGATCCGCAATCGTGCAGCCGGAGCTATACCTACCAGGACCTACCGGCTTGATTTGTGGCTTTAATACGTATAACCCATTCTTCTAGTCTTCTAGAGCCGGATCTAGACGGCCCCTCATCTGAAATGAGACGTCAAAGTCAGAAACGGCCTTGTTTCCATGATGTAACGGCCCATCTGCCGACACGAGCAGAAACATTTCTGTACCTTGTGTACTTCCAGGCTTTCTGGCAGACAGGGCAGTGGGGGTGTAGGTGCAGGTGCAGTGGTTTCTTGCAGTGGTTTCTTTCCCGGGGTCCCTCTCTCGGAGTCTCTTCCCAACCCTGGCCTCCGAGCACGGGGGTGTCCTGGCTGCTGGCCAACCAGAGCCCGGACTAGGACCATTCCGGGTATAGGCTGGCCGATGCGATGCTCGAAATGCTTGGCGCACAGGATCAGATAAGATTAAATTTGTAACGAAAATGCGCCATTTCCGGGAATGGAGTTATCAGATCCGACTAACTCGAAAGGGGCTGCTACCTTCGTTAGTTAGGTCTTTAACTGAGACCGGCGTGCTGTGCTAAGTGCCTGCTAAGTGCCTGCTAAGTGCCTGCTAAGTGCCTGCTAAAGGCCTGCTAGCAGCTACTGCTACCCGCTGAGCTAGCCAAAGGGACTCTTGTGACTCGGTTGTTACCTTGGCTTCGTCTTACGTGTCTCCTAGTCACACAGTAAATAGCTGGTCAAATGATGCGCTTTGAGTCGGCACCAGACAAGACACTCTGTAAGTCGATACGCATGATGTCCAATATTCAGCGCAGATGGATGGTGACATTGTTGATGGTCCTTGATACAGCATTTAGGGCATCCAAACCCGTATCTGTCTCTCAACTCGTGTACATACATACCTACTAACTGTATGAGTAGCTATAATGTATGTATTAATGCCTCGAAGTTGGAACTATCACTACAATTCGAGCGATTTTTGTAACGAGGGGCTCGGAATCCCCATTAATGTGGATAGACCAGGCGGTTTTATACACTGAGCTGGGCCTGTCATACCATCCCATCGAGCTGAAGGGGGGGTGTCGGTGCCTAAGCGAAGGAAGACACAGCCTCCGCAGCCTGACCACGTCGATCAGCTGATACACGCCTCTGACTGGCCTGGCGGTTTCCAGGGGTTCACAATTCGCAGTACATAACATCCGTCGAATCATGCCAGCGCACCGCAGCGCCGCCGCCGGCAACAGCAGAGAATTATGTCGTACTGAAATTCCCCTGGCGAACCTGCATCGCAGGAACCATCCATCAATCACACCCCCATCAGCAAACATGGAGGGTGGCAGCAGTAGCAGCAGCAGCCGAGAACCCTTGCTGGGGAGCCCAGCTTCGAGCTCGCGCTCGGACGGCGAATTCGACGATGAGCAGACATCCCTATACGGCACCGCAGGAACGGCGAAGAATGGCGATGTTGTCGTCAGGATACGACCCGTCGATGCGGAGAGCGGCGCCCAGGATGGCGTCCACCAGGCCGACGCGATCAACCAGGTCTGGTCCAAAAATGCGCTTTTATTGGCGTACTGCTTGTGAGTTTGTTCACCGAGGCTGCCATCAACACAGCACAGCACAGCACAGCCCACGATACATGTCGTCGCCGATGTCGTGCGAGTCTAGGTATAGATATAGGTATAATAACAGGTACTGATACGCGGGTCGTCAACCAAAATACAGCATATTCCTGTGCTCTTTCGCCAACGCGCTCCAGTGGCAGATCATGTCCAACCTGATGCCGTACGTCGTGAGCGAGTTCTCGTCGCATTCGCTGATCCCGACGATCGGCATCGTCGCCTCGATCATGAGCGGCGTGCTGAAGCTGCCCATGTCGAAGATGATCGACTCGTGGGGCCGTCCTCAGGGGCTGGCCGCCATGATCGTGCTAGCCACGGCGGGACTGGTACTGATGGCGCTCTGCCGAGGCGTGAAGACGTATGCCGCTGCCGAAGTATGTCATCGTCAAAACGAAAAAGATCGAATCCGTCGCCAGCTACGTTGGGATATCTTGTGCTGACCCCTCACTCCTGAAGGTGATATATCAAGTAGGAATCAGCGGCTTTTCGTATATCCTCGACATCATCGTGGCAGATACCTCTTCCATGAAGAACCGGTCCCTCGCATTTGCCTTCAACTCGTCTCCGAACCTGATCACCACCTTCATCGGACCGCCGATCGCCAAGGCGTTCTATGAGTATAGTAATTGGCGCTGGGCCTTCGGCACCTCGGCGATCGCGCTGGTCGTGCTCTCCCTGCCGGTGCTGTACCTCTTGATGTCGAACATGTGGAAGGCGAGGGAGGCGGGGCTTCTACCGAAGCAGGAGAAGGGCGAAAGATGGACGGTGGAAAAGGCGCGAAGGTTTCTGCGTGATTCCGATGGTCAGTTTTCTTCGTCAATTCCGTCGGTAGTGCTCTCGCTGATGTTGTTATTGTTGTAGCTACTGGGATTTTTCTCGTCACGGTTGGGATGACTTTGATCCTGGTCCCGTTCTCGCTCGTTGGCTCCCGCAAAACCACAGACGCTTTTAATTCCAGCGCCGTGATCGTCTCGATCGGATTGGCGCTGATGGTTGCTTTTGTGCTGCATGAGCGCCGCGCCCCACGGCCGTTCCTCAGGTTCTCCCTTCTCCTATCATCCAACGTGGCAGGCGCTTGTCTGTTATCCGTTGCTGTGTTTGTCGCGTACTTCTCGTGGGATGGCTATTACACGTCTTACTTGCAAGTGGTGCACAACCTCAGCATCACGAAGGCCGGATACATCGGCCATATATATGGTTTCGGCAGCTGCATCTGGGCTGTGGTCGTTGGATACTTCATCCGACGGACAGACAGGTTCAAATGGATTGCCTGCGCTGCACTGCCAGTGTACATCCTCGGAGGGATCCTGCTGATTCTCTTTCGTCGTCCCGATTCTCACATAGGTTGGATTATAACGTGCCAGTTCCTGATAACTATCGGCGGCTCGACTCTGGTCGTGTGCGAGCAGATGGCTGTTATGGTCGTCGCAAATCACGGTGAACTCGCGTCAGTCTTAGCTCTTCTCTCCTTATGCAGCTACATTGGCTCGGCGGTAGGTAGTTCTCTAAGCGGGGCTATATGGAACACCACGTTGCCCGAGGCACTAGCTGAGCTGCTGCCGGACTTCTCACCAGAAGATCTGGCTTCGATCGGCTCAGATCTCGCCAAACAGCTGAGCTACCCGGTCGGCGACCCAGTTCGCTCTGCTATCATTGAGGCTTATGACCAGGCTCAAGTTCGTATGTGTATCACAGGGGCTCTAGTATCACTGGTGTCCATCATTGCTGTTTCTATGTGGAAGGATGTGAGAGTCAGCGAGTCCAAGCAGGTCAAGGGGACGGTGCTATGACATCTGACTTATACATCTCTCACACACACACATACACACATATATATATCCGGCATATACAAGAGGCATATAGAACTGCGCGAGCAATATAGCTTTTTACAGACACCACACCATCACATTTTCTGATCACTACGTCGATTGCGCGTAACACGCATGGTAACCACTACCTGCTAGCCCACAGATAGAGTACCTAGGGTACTATACTATGTACAGTAGGTACCTTCAGGGGTAGCCGAAAACCCAGTGCTTTTGGACGTAGAAGGGCAATCCTTGTTGAAGAACCAGGGGAGTGCCCTGCCGTGCTTCCGCACCAAAGATGCCCGATGTCCACCCCTCCGTCGTCCGATCTCGCAGCTCGCGTCGGTCATTGGACTCGATCAATCTTATCAGATCCGCTGATTAGATTATTTCCGACCCACCACGCCGGCCTCATCCCTGCATATGCGTCAATAGAAGTTTTTTCTTCTTTCCCTCCCACCCTTCGTCTATTCGTCTCTGATCTCAGCTTGATGCAAGTCGCTGGCGTTACCTGAGCATGTGCTTGGTGGCCCAATGGAGATGGTGCCCGGTCGCCCCCTTGTACATACCTTCCAGGTGTCTTGTATAGGGACTCTCCCGTTTCCCATTACTATGTAGGTACTGTTTAGAACCCATGCATCATGACACATAACACGAGGTCTAGAGGGTGTGAAACCGGTGGACTAGTTAGTACCTGTCCATCGCGTCTTCCAAGCGGATCCAGTCGGCTCTGAAAGGGACTTCTTGGGTACCGACTTGTTAGCCATCTTTCTACGCTAATGTCGTATTTTCCTTGCCTCTTGCCCGAACTAGACTCTATATCGAATGACGAATGACGAATCCGGTGTGGAGCATTCTTGGGTATTATTCAAGGAAATATTATCCCGTAGAAGCTGGTGTCGTATTATACTAAACCACCATATACTTATGTCGTGATTCCGAAGGCGCCTTTCTGGATGTCTTATTCAAGTACCTCGTACCTTAACACCCTCTGAGTTGGCATCCTTTTGTTTCAATATGGCAGCCCAGCCGGTTGTTCCCACGCCTCTTCCAAGGTCAGATGCCCAGAGGGCACAGCCTCTGTCCTTGTTATACGGCCCGGTTGATCCACCATTGGTTGACCTAACTCTTGGGGAGCTTCTTGATTTACAATGCCAGCACCATGGTACACAAGAATGCATCGTCACTCCGTGGACGGGAGCGAGATGGACCTACAATGAGCTGAACCAGCAGAGCTCGCAGCTGGCCAGGGCCTTGATGGCACTGGGCATCGGCGTTGGGGACCGCGTTGGTATCATGGCGGGTAATTGCGAGCAGTACGCTGCCGTGTTCTTTGCCGTTGCGCGCATCGGCGGCATCCTGGTCATTCTCAACAACACGTACACGCCAACGGAGGCACAATACGCCTTAGGGTTCACCGGTATGCTCAGACGGCTTTTTTGAGGCACCGTAGTGACGATGTGCTTTCGAGGTGGGTCCTAACTAGCTAACACCTGTTGACAGATTGCAAGGTCTTCTTCACAACGAAGAAGATCGGGCGGATGGACAACGGCAAGCTGCTAGCCGAGCTGGCGAGCCAGAAGAAGGGGGGCCCCGACGTGGTGATCTTGCGAGGGGAGTCGGGCCAGTACCCGACGTACGACGACCTGATCCTGCAGGGGCGCGCCGTCAGCAGCAGCGGGCAGCTCCACCTCCTGCAGAACCACGGGCGCAAGGTGCTCGCGCACAACGTGTGCAACCTGCAGTTCACCAGCGGCACGACGGGGTCGCCCAAGGCGGCGATGCTGACGCACCACAACATCGTCAACAACGCGCGGTTCATCGGCGACCGCATGCGGCTGGGCCCCGACGACGTGCTGTGCTGCCCGCCGCCGCTGTTCCACTGCTTCGGGCTCGTGCTGGGCCTCATGGCCGTCGTCACGCACGGCGCCAAGATCGTCTACCCGGAGGAGGTGTTCGACCCGGCGGCCGTGCTGCGCGCCATCTCGGACGAGCGGTGCACGGCCGTGCACGGGGTGCCGGCCATGTTCGACACGCTGTTCAGCCTGCCGCCGCCGCCGGGCTTCCGCTGCGACAACCTGCGCACCGGCATCATCGCCGGCGCCCCCGTGCCCCGCTACCTGATGCAGCTGCTGGTCGACCGCTTCGGCATGACCGAGTTCACCAGCAGCTACGGGCTGACCGAGGCCTCGCCCACCTGCTTCAACGCCTTCACCGACGACGCCGTCGAGCGCCGCCTCACCACCGTCGGCACCATCATGCCCCACGCGCGCGCCAAGATCGTCGACCACGAGGGCAACATCGTCCCCGTCGGCACCCGCGGCGAGCTCTGCATGGCCGGCTACCAGCTGCAGGCCGGCTACTGGAACAACTCGGAGAAGACCGCCGAGGTCATGGTCCGCGACGAGGCCGGCGTGCTCTGGCTCCACACGGGCGACGAGGCCGTCTTCGACGAGGAGGGGTACTGCTCGATCACGGGCCGGTTTAAAGATATTATCATCAGAGGTAAGTTGTTTTCCACAGAGGAAATTTTTCCCCATTTTGTCCCCCCACGTACACATGCCAACCATGTATGACTAACGCGTTCCTAGGGGGCGAGAACATATATCCACTAGAGATCGAGGAGCGCCTCATAGCGCACCCCGTCATAACCCGAGCGATCGTCACCGGTCTCAAGGATGCGCACTACGGCGAGGTGGTGGCCGCATTCCTGCAGACCGGGAAGGCGGGGGCGAAGCCAACAGACGAGGGGATTAGGGAATGGGTTAAGCTGAAGCTGGGGAGACACAAGGCGCCTGCTCACATATTCTGGCTTGGCGAGAACGGCGTGCCAGCGGAAGTACCCCTTACGGGTAGCGGAAAGGTTAAGAAGTACGAGATGGCAAGGTTTGGGGAAGAAATACTGAGGAAGAGGCGGCTTGAGAAGCTGTAAGCGCTGTGTATACAAAAAAGCATGTCATATTTTAGAGCTACGTTATGGGAGTATCCTAGGAACTGCGTATTGGATATATAACCCGCCCGGTTTCCTTGGGGCTTGTATATTCTTAATTGAAGACGATTTTATCAGCACTATCAAGGGTATCCCCCAACAGATAAACAGATAATTGAGAGATTCATTACCAAAGTGGCAGAAGTCAGGTTCTTATCTTGCAACAGGACAACCAGAAACAATAGAGGCAATACATCATCTACCTATGTACTAACCTACATTATGACAAGCAGTAGCTTCTAGTAATCACACAAGAACGCCAATAGCAATCATCACACTCCAGCCTTCCGTTGTGGGCAAACCACAGCGTATTTAATCACAAAGAACTTTATCATTGGTGATGGAATGGGCTTAATAGGATTGCTCACTATTAATGGGAGAAGTACGTCAAAAGGCTTGTTACTTGTACTTTTTAACTGTACATTATTCGAACTCCCTTCCATTCTTCGTTAACGTATGAGGTCCCAATAGACATACTCTGTAACCCATGACACACACATATATATATTCCACTCGGATAAAAGGAGCAAACAAATCTGAAGCCCTGCATCCCAAGTCTTCCAGCCTTGAAAGGTTATTAGGCAGTTGAGTAATCAGTACTGGGTGTTAGTCCAACCAAGGTTACCCATAGGATCGTATCACACAGGTATAGTGACATATCTACAACGAACTCAATTTGTGTTCATGATCCTGGGAAAGCATAAACCATTTATTGGCGTACCTATTTATGATAAATGAAGCTCATGCTTCTATGTGACGCATTGGATGACCTTGAGGTCTCCTCCTGTCCAGTTATGTAATACTCCATCGCACGACTGGATTATCCTTAAGTTTTCCAATGTTATGATTAGGACAGTTTACTCCTTTTTGAACATGTATCTTTACTTATCATTGAAGGTTGCTTTAATGAGGGGGTTGGGGTTGTTCGTGGCCGAGTACTCTTAACTTCGACTTGCTCTACATGACAGTAGATGCATGGGCTGAAGGGTTCTCACATCCCACAACACAGTCCATTTTGTAAGCAACAATACATTCAGAGGACCTGTTACTGGACACCAGGCAGAACTGTTCTATCCATTGTTCTCCCCAACAAGCTCTTCTTAGCCACGATATTGTCCTTACGATACCGCGTCTTCCAACTGCACTGCCATCGAACGAAACTGATACAAGGCGTTTGATACTACAAGCCCAAGCGTGGTACACTGGTAGTTATTCCTGGGAAGGTTCGAGTGAACTGTACCGGTTTTTCTGGAGTTTCTTGTAAACCTAACATGCTTTTCCAGAACAATCACCAGAAGGCGAAGGCAACATCTCGATCTTCAAGGACCCCAGGAACCTACCCAAAGAACCAACTACAACCATAACCTCCACAGCAATGCCAGTTCCACTGCCTAAAACGCTGCCCAAGAAGCCTCCCACCTCAGCCGTGGTGGTTTCACATGGCTACCAGGCATCAATTCACCCAATCCCTTCACCCTCCACCCCACGAAAAATCCTTCCAGCAAAGACCACCGCGGGTATCTTGTCAACACCCAAGACAATGCCTGAGAACAACCTACCTGATTGGCAACCATCTACACCAATGACGACCCCGTCAAAGAAGCGGAAGGCTGAAGCTTCCCTGCCCACACCGATGGCCACCCCGTCGAAAAAGGCGAGGGCTACCCAGCCTACACCAACAACACCTTCGAAGCAGACGGCCAAAGCTTCCCAGCCCGCAGCAGCACCAATGCATGCGGGCCAACAACCTCTGACTCCGCGGGCACCTTCACGAGGGCTTCCACCCGCTCCAAGCTCGCTGCCGAAGAAACCACCCACGGCTTTCCAAACACCGCCTCAGCAGCTCCCAAGATCCGAGTTTGCATTTCCCACCCCAGCCGACTCTCCCACCCCGAAAAGACGTCGAACATCCAAGAAATCCACTGTATCCAGCAAGCCTGTGCTCGATCAATCGCCATCTATATACACCAAGATGCCGCCCTGGAAAAAGCCGACTGTTGATTCGGCATCCGCCATTGCCACGACTGAGGTTGGCCCTACTACCACCGACCAGCCTACCGTCAACGCAATTACCGCCACCGATGAGCAACAAGCCAGCGAGCAAACGCCATCGACATATACGAAGATGCCGCCCTGGAAGAAGTCGGCTGTCGACTCAACATCTGCCGTTCCAATGACCAAGGCTGTTCCTCCTACCACTGATCAGCCTATCGCCGATCCAACCGCCAGCGACGAGCAACAAGCTAGCGAGCAAATGGGCAAGAGCGAAACTACACCCGAGTCGAACGGCGAAGACGAGATCTGGAAGCGGATCGAGGCCAAGCTGATGCGCGGGGAGGACACGCTCACGGGGGACGAGCAGAACGCGCTCTGCCGCACCATCGAGGGCATGGGCGAGGCCGAGGAGGACGTGCTGATCGGCGTCGCCACCCTGGTGGGCAACCTCACCGAGTCTCTCATCTTCCGGCTGGCGCTCTGGCACTACCGGCGCGGCAACAAGCCGCTCGTCGACAAGCTCCTGAAGGCGCACCTGAACGACGTGCGGGGCGCCGAGGACGAGCTGATGAGCGTGGAGGATGTCGGCGTTCTCATGGACTGCCAGATCGCGAAGGAGTTGTTGGAGAAGGAGATGGGTCTCCGCTGATCCCGTCGGCGGATATAGGAAAGTGCACGAGGACATCGATGTTTGGCAGGAATCCGTTCACAAAGCCCCGTTATACCTTTTGCTTGGAAACAAATACTGGCACACGAATACTTGCACATAATTACTGGCATATAGCTACCTGCAAATAGGTACCTACACATAGCAACCTATAAATAGCATCTCCAAGGGAATCATTGGTATCTTCCATCAAAGCCGTCATATGCGAGAGCCACTACTTAGCCTCAAGTAACCATAGCAAACCCCATAACAACTTTAGGTGATACTTAGAAACACCATCATTAGCAAGGGATAGGGGAAGCAAAAGTATATGAATCCATGCTGTCTCGAACTTCTCGATTGCACTCCTTTTCGTTGTTCTGACACCTCGAAGTTGGATTTCGCCTGCCTGCGTCCGGTCTCTAGCGACGTGTCCGTGCTGTTTTATTTGCCTGAAATTTATCTCTCTTCTTTTCCTACCTTACCTTGTATTCCGTGTTAACATATTAGGAAAACGACGGTGGCTTGTAGGCTTGGCACAATATATGAGAACTATTCTGAGCTTCGTCGCGCGAAGTGATAGGATGGCTGCTAGGTAAGAAAACAGGCAGAGACTAGAATAACTCTTGAGCCTATAGAAGCCATAGGAGAAGGGATAGCTCCTCGCATAGCTATAGAGGTCTCTCCTATTGTATATATGGATCCCTAGAGGTCCCTGTAACCTCCGTAATACTTCACTCCCTGAGAAGAACAGTCAAATCCTACATCCGGGTTGAATATACATAGATATATTACCGTCTTCGCTTCACTGGGACCTTTTTGTCTTGTAGTACATCCTATTAAATTCACTCCTGGGCTTGAATGATTGTTGTAGACTCCTAGGATATAAACCCAAATAGGGGGTCCCGGGCACTCTATAAATCTACTTCGTGCTAGCTACGATGGTAGTGGTCAAAAGTAATCGGACTTCTGCCACTGTTTCTTGGTGGCAAGAGGTCTAATTACTTTTGGCCGCTATCTTTACCTTGAGCACCCCACCCTTCCTTAACTTTTTGGCTCACTGCGAAAGCAACCCGTCATATCCAGATAATCGTTGGCGATGCTTTCTTGCTCTTAACTATAAAGCACCCCCATGTCCTCGACATATCTAACAAAATCCATACTTTCATATATCTTCACAGTTTATGAACCGCCTCTGCAGCATGTTTCATACCTACCACCAGCTCTTAGCGTATTCGTAACAGGGCCCATTTCCCAGCGTCCGGTTGAACTAGCCAAGGCCGATTTCGGACCGGACGAGTTCGATCTTGATGTTTATCAGATCCGATGGCCCATGACCGACTCAGCCAATGGCTGACGACTGGAGACCTCGGCTAGCCGGGGTCGACAAATTATCCATTATCAGATCCGCAAGCTAGCCTAAGGCTTGGGAATGGTTAACCATGGGTGAACCAAAAAAAACCGTTGTTTTTTTCAAAAAACCCACGGGTTATCCATGCCAAGAAATGGGTAACCACGTATACCCATATAGCAAAAAATGAAAAACCACGCATTAACCACAACGATTATTTCATTCTTATTTCATATAATTTTATATAATATTATATTAAGAAATATTCTTTTTATTTCATATTTTCATTAAATATAAAAATTATATTCATTATTTATATAATTCTTAAGTTAGTATTACCCATGGGTAATCCGTGGTTACTTTTGAAATGAAATTAAAAACCGCGGATCACCCGCGGGTGAAAAAAATACAACGTGGTTACCCATGGGGCCGTGGGTAAAACCTTACGGTTAGCCATTCCCAACCCTTAAGCTAGCCCCTTTTAAAGTTATCTGATCCGCGCGTGCATGCGAGGTTGCGCCAGCCCAAGGCCTAAGGCAAGTCTCCAGATGGCCTTTGTCCACTAACACGAGGGTTTCGTGGCCTTCAGTTTCTAATCCGTCACCGTTCGCTTGCATTAGTGGCGAAAAAAATTCTTCGAGGAAGAACTCGGCATTGCGACATGGGCCAAAGTCACGCGTTTGAACTTCTACACTTGGCCTTCGGTCTGGTACTTCGGAATACTTCCTCGACCTACCTACAGGGGTGTCCCCCCGACGCGACGCAGCCCATTACATACGTGGGAAGCCCGGAGAAGCCACTGGCGTTGTATTCCGATGGTGTCAACGCAGGGGGTGCGCCGGTCGGGTTGGTCGATCTGGCTCTGCTCCTGGTCCTGCTTCGTCTCGTTGGTTGGAGCCGAGGAAGAGCTATTAATCGATTGGCGAGAAAGCAAAGCATGGCATGGCAGGACGTCTCCACCATAGCTCGACAAGAGGGCCAAATGGCTTTCTTGTTCTGTTCTGTCTCGGAGAACGGAATCTCAACCTCCAATTGAAGCTGCTCTCCGTGAAACTGCTTTCTAGAACCTCCAATTGGCAAATATACGAACCCCTGCCCCCAACACAGACAGGAGCTACATAATCTTGCAAACGATGGCGCTCCCAGCAGAGAACGAAACGGTGCTGAAGCTGCCGCACCCCTACCTGACGACCTACACGCTCGCCAGGACAGGGCGCAAGTCCGAATCGGGCGCCCAGCTGCTGCAGGTGCAGCCACGAGCCGCCGACAGCAATGGCAACAGCAACAGCAACAGCAAGCCGCTCCCCGAGCCCCTCCACAACGACGCGCTCTTCCTCACGGAGCCCGTGGACCTGAAGTCGAGCGAGCGCCCGCCCGAATCGAACAACACGGCGTGGGGGCGGGCGCGCCGGGCGCCGTCGTCGACCTTCAGCTGGGCCGCATCGACGAGCACGCCGACGCTGGCGCAGGCCTGGCTGCTCGTGTACGTGCTCTTCACGGTCCGGCCGTCGATGGAGTTCTTCCGGCTGTCGCTGGCGGGGCCGGGGCGCGACGGGCTCGCGGCGCAGCTGAAGGCCGTGCTGCTGGCCGTCGACCACCCGGTCGCGAGCGGCACCGTCGACGACGAGCTGCTCGTCCTGCGCAGCACGTTCTGGCAGGGCGCCGGGTCGCCGTTCGGCCCGCGGCCCGCGTGGGTGCCCGAGGATCATTCCGACAACAGCACCAGCCACCGAGAAGCAGAACCAGAACCAGAGCAGCCATCGCTGCAGAAGCCGCTGTCGCAGTACCCGGCGGCGCCGCTGGCGCACACGATGACGACGGGCCCGGAGCTGACGGCGTGGCACCCGCGGCGGCCGGCGAAGCCGCGCCCCGGGTCCGTCGTGTACAGCCGGTGGATCCCGCACCTGGGGGAGACGTTCTCGATGGTGGCGCTGGACTGGCGGTCCCCGGAGCACCTGGGCCTGTTCCACGCGTGGCAGAACGACCCGCGCGTCTCGCAGGGCTGGAACGAGACGGGCACGCTCGAGCAGCACCGCGAGTACCTGCGCCGCGCCCACGAGGACCCCCACCAGGTCACCATCCTGGCTCGCTTCGACGACACGTTCTTCGCGTACTTCGAGGTGTACTGGGGCAAGGTACGTTGCTTTCTTACGTCTTGTGTCTTGTGTCTTATATCTTCTTGTTCCTGTCTGTCTGCCTGAAACTGTTGAGCTAACAACCGCTCTTCCCACACGCGCAGGAGGACCGCCTAGGCGCGTACTACAGCGCGGGCGACTACGACCGGGGGCGGCACTCGCTGGTGGGCGACGTGCGGTTCCGGGGCCCGCACCGCGTGTCGGCCTGGTGGTCGAGCCTGATGCACTACCTGTTCCTGGACGAGCCGCGCACGACCTGGGTGGTGGGCGAGCCCAAGTACACCAACAGCTCCGTGCTGGCCTACGACCTCGTGCACGGCTTCGGTCTCGATAAGTTCGTCGATCTGCCCCACAAGCGCTCCGCCTTCGTCCGCTGCTCCCGCGAGCGCTTCTTCCAGCTTTCGCCCCTGGGCGAGAGCGAGAAGGTCGTTGGCGGCACCCACGTCGGCCTGTTGCCGAAGTTGTAAGAAGTGATTGGGTGGCTTTGGTCGTTAGTAGTCGTGATAGCCACGCAGTCACTGGGTGGTGTTTGACGAAGTGGTATATTGAAAATCAAGGAACGGAGATGGTGGAGACGAAGGATGGTATATATCTGTTCTCCATGGTGCATATATATATGGCATAACACATATTTGGAGACAAAATTTATATCAGTCAACTGCATTTTTCACTTTATCTGCTATATTCCAATGCGCAATGCTTTCGACCAACATCATGGTAGCCACGTCTGCATTCTGGTCCATCGTATTCCATCGTAAATGTGCACCCAAACGTGCACCGCCTAGATAAGCCATGGCTATGCCATGTCGGTACCCTATCGCCCTTGTCTACATTTGAGCTAAAATGGCGCTATATATATACATATGTTTGTCGGGCTGGCAGTTGGTCAGCCAGTCAACCAATCTCAAGAGTTATTGATCTCGTAATTCTCCTTCAGAGCCCGTGGACCCCTTTCATCCACCTATGCCTTGATGCCCCCAAGGCGGAGGTGATCCCAGCAGACTGTACAAAACACACAACACATTAGTCAAGATGCCCCAAGTGAACGAACGGGGGCGTTTCTCAAACCAATGAAGCAATAGGATAGTTGAGTTAAGTTACGCAAAGGGGGAGAACGAGAAATCAAAAAGAAAAAAGGAAAAAGGAAAAACTCACTCTTGAAACCGAGATCATCCCCAAAGAACGTCCTCATAACCTCAGGCCCGTAATCCATGCCGTCAGGCCCGCACGACATGGCGGTCCGGCCGACAGCGAGGCCGATCATGGGCGGGATCTCGCCCAGCTTCTGGAACACGGGCTCGTGGCCGCCGCCCTCGCCCTCGCCCTCGCGCCGCCGCTCCCGCTCCCGCAGCATCAGCTGGTGCATGTTGAGCGCGGCCAGCTTTCCCTCGTGCATGGCCGCGCCGCACCGCTTGATGCCCGACCAGTTGATCAGGTCGCCCGACGCGAAGTGCGCGTCCGCGTTCGGCACCGTTGCACCGGCACCGGCACCGGTACCCGTCTCGAACTGCATCGTCGGCCGCACGTTGACGTACCCGTCCGCGCTGAGCGCCTCGCGGGGCAGGAACACCGTCGACGGCACGCTCCGCGAGATGGCCGTGATGACCTCGCTCGCCACCATGCGGTGGCCGTTCTCGAACTCGACGTCGTACTCGTAGGGACCCTCGCCTTCGCCTTCGCCGGATCCTCCCCGGGTCTTCGGCTTGGCCGACGCGAGGCGGTGGTTCAGCAGCACCTCGACGCCGGACTCGGCCGCCAGGTCGCGCGCGCACTCCTTGGCCGCGTCCGGCAGCGGCTCCGAGGACAGCAGCTTGTCGCGGGAGTGCGCCAGCGTCACGTTCACGTGCGGCTGCGAGACCTTCAGCTCCGCGGCCATCTCGATGCCGACGGCGCCTAGAATTCCAAGACCGGCGGGTCAGTGATGTTCAGATAAATATAAAGGGGAGTAGGAGGCAAGGTAGGGGCGCAAATATAGGCGGGGAGGGCAGCACAAACCTCCACCAACAACAAGCACGGGGGCGGTGCTCTGGGTCACGGCATCGATGTGCCTCCCGGCCTCCTGCAGGTACAGCTTCCGGCTCAGGGACTGGGGCACGACGGGCCACTGGCGGCGCAGGCCGGTGGCGGCGAGGAAGAAGTCGTACTTCTCCTGGTGGGTGGTGGCGTGGGCCGGGCGGTCGGAGACGATGGTGGCCGTCTTGTTCGCGGGGTCGACCCTGCTCAGGGCGCCCTGGATGAACCGCACGTTCGGCCGCTGCAGCACCTTGATGTCCTTGAACTCCACCCACGCCTTCTCCGAGTACTCCTTCACGGCCAGGGCTAGCGGCGATCCGATGAGATGGTCTGTTCCTCCCCCGCGGTCAGGTTAGGATTCAGCAGTCCAGGATGGAAGGAAGAAAGGGGACAGGAAGAAAAGACAAGCTGCGCTAAGCACCTCTTTTGATATCAAAGGCGGGTTGGGAAAGACGAAGGAGGGGAACGGAACGCACAGAAGCCATCACGCTCATCTACGATCGTGACATCTACAGGGATCGGAGAGTCGGTGTTATCGCACTGCTCCAGGAGGTTGACAGCAGCCGACAGACCGGCGTAGCTGCACCCGGCGATGAGGACCTTGTAGGAGGAGCTGGCGTCTTCGCCGCGGATATAGGAGCCCATGATCGCTGCTGCTGCTGCTGTGGCGTGTGTGCGGCGTGCCTTGTTTTCTGGTCTGATCAACAACCACTTCGGAGGAAAATTGGATCGTGGCGATAGAGCTCTTGATCTGATAAGAAGGGTGCGGCAAGTGTGGTAGTAGTAGCAGCACATATACAGGCAGGGCAGGGCAAGACAGGGCAAGGCAAGGCAAGGCAAAGCAGAATAGCGAGCAGAGGAAGGGCAGCGGGGTGTTTTTGGGTTGAGAGAGACGAGGATCTGGGAAGCGGTCGCCGTGAATACCTTAACTACCTGGTAGGTCGTTACATAGTGGCCAGGTACATCGTAACTACAGCCGATTATAGTCTACATAGGTAGCATACCTAATATAGTAGACGAGGTCGACAACCCACCCAGGGCGGAGCTGGGGCAGAGCTAATTAGCTTGAGGAGAGAATTTGCCCGATCCCTCGGGTCCCGGGACGGCGCATCGACCTATTATGGCCTGTTTTGGTCGTCTAACGGTTACCAAGGACTACCTAACAAGAGGACTACCTAACAAGAGAACGCATGGAGAGGGCTCTCCGGGAACCGTGGCATACTTGGCATGTAACAGACAGCCCGGGGTAACTACATGACTACCCATTGCTATTGCTGCCTGGAGTTACGGGATCTTCCCGGCCTTCTCTGCCATTGCCGATGTCGGTCAGATCCCAGGTCGACGAAGAATAAGGGAGGGCGGAAGCCGTAGTTAGTATTGCATGTGGAACATCCGTGTCTCCCGTCTACTAAGCAAGCAGCCAGTGCTCCAGGAGAGGAAACCGGCCGCTCAGGACTCAGGATGGTATGTTTCACTGGGGGGCACAAGCGGCGGTCTGGCGGCACAAGTAGGCAGGTGGACAGGCTGCAGGCATGTAAGACGGCTTTGATTCTCGCCAAGCCTGCAATTCCATCTGATAAAAAATTTGGCCCAGCTAGTCCAGCCACTGAGGGCACAGTCGCTTCGGAAAAGTGGTGTCTCGATCTAGCGGAACGTCCGGTCGGAGACGTTGTGGAGACAGACGCTCTTATCAGATCCGCTCCTTGCAGGGGGGGAAGCTCCTCGCTAGGTTGGCGCCATTCCGAGCCATCCATCCAATAGGCGATGATGATGCTTCCAGTGGGGGGGGGGGGGGGGGCGCCGGTGACGTGGGCCTCTTCGGGTGGACGATCCCACCTGGTGCTATGTAGCGAAGTC
>JAKJXP020000120.1:64159-125133 GCA_022225965.2 Diatrype stigma | reverse complement strand
CCCCCCCCCCCCCCCCCCCCCCCCCCCCCCCCCCCCCCCCCCCCCCCCCCCCCCCCCCCCCCCCCCCCCCCCCCCCCCCCCCCCCCCCCCCCCCCCCCCCCCCCCCCCCCCGCCTCTCTATAGCAAACGGTCCGGATTGAACCTCGCTCCCTGCGAGAGAGAAACTACCTGTGGTTTCTGTATGTTCTATCGGATTCAAAACACATCATTCCATAAATTTTAGCGTCACGCAAGTGCAAAAACATCAACTGCGCATCTTGTGCATACCCCTCTTACCCCTAGAAACAACTTTACCTATAGAGAAATTCTTCGTTCACCTTTCCGCATAAGGCTGAGTTACAGACGGGGCGTTGCGGGAATACGAAAGACGACAAGTGAAACGGAAAGGACCGAGGAGAGCTCTTCGATGGGGTGTTTATAACCAATGTAGCCCGACTGGTAGACCCCTGCTCTTGCTGAACTGCAGGTGGCGGATGCATCTCGGGCAGTCGTGGGGTAGAACCCTCAGCTGTGGATGTTGCAACGGGTCGTTCGGCAACGACGATCGATCCTGACGGTGTTGAACTGGAACTTCTATATGTAGGGTGACTTCCTTCGTAAACCTACATGTTTTTGTGACGAAGGCGTCATAAGTGGAGTGGTCAGGTGCTTGTCAGACGGTGAGATGGGCTCACCTTCCGGTTCGTACGGTTTTCTCTGCATTATGGACAGTGATCGATATATTCTCGGGTCTCCCCCGTGAGGCCTTGCAGTATTACTCGTTCCAAGCCGCAGCGTTCAAGTAGGATGGAGGAAGGTAGTCTTGTTACAATGTAACTCTAAACATCGGTGATTAGTATATACCTAGGTAGGCAGTATACAGACGGGTAGCTGGCACCTGCCTGTGATCTGATATGGCACTGCGTTCTTTCTAAGCGACGAGACCAGTGATCAAAATCTGGCTCGAGGACCGACATGATCCAGACCTTTTCACCTTTACACTTTTCACCTTTGCAGACTTCGCGGCATATCAAATGTCTGATTACGATTAATGTATCTGCAACCAATATCAATCAAAATCAATAATAACTATTATCCTGGATAATCAGTACCCAACACCATTATCCAGATCACAAGATTTCATCGAAGGCTCCATTCCACAAAAGTGCTGCAAGAGTAAGTATTTTCCCTCGGTATGAAGTCCCTGCTTAGTAGCTAATATATACAGTGTTTTACGTGAACTTGGCCCTGGGCAGCAAGATCGACGATGATGGCGTCGGAAGAGGGACAAGGGACCACCCACGCACACAGAAACCCACAGACACACCACCCCACCACCCACCCATCTTTCTGCTCTTCATCATTATAACAGTGACTTGTCGAGAGAAGGGCGTTGGCACGGGAAGAAGGGTACGTGTAATGCCATAGGCCGGGTCCCACCTGCCTACTACATACCTACCTATATCCTATGCCACCCACTTACCTTTAGCTCTCTAGAACAACAACAACAACGAGAATTCACTGTCCGGCTTTTGCTGCGTATCTGGTCCCATCAACCCAGCAATTGCAACCGAAATCCACAATTCCTTCGCTATACGGCCTAGAGCCGTAATATCATCCAGAAAGGCTACTAGCAGAGACTGCCACTCGAAGATGCGGAAGTTTGACCAGCTCAACCCTGAGTCTGTTGCGGACCCTGAGTCCCCTGGATCCCAGTGGTAGGGGATATAAGTAGGTATGTAGTAGGCAGGACCTGCCTATGGAATTACAGATTAGCAACGAGCTGGGGTCCAATTCAAAAAGATCTATAATCTGAATAACCGTGTGACGATATTGATTATTCCAAAGTAAACCTTGATTATTACTGACTGTGATTGCATTAATCGGATTTACCCTTTCCTGTAAGATATCATAGCCTTTGCTACTTCGGCTAGTTCATAGATAGTTCGGTATCAATCAAGGTCAACTGGATAATATGTGGGTAGATGTAACCTTTTGGTAGGAATAATCACTGCAGTTCTTCGCGAAACGTTTGCTTCTGCCACGATGAGCGGTAAGCTGGGGACAAGTAGGACTCTAGATAACATGAAGGTGTACCTGGGGGGCCTGGGGGGGCCTGGAGGGCGATGTCGACGGCCAGACCGATGCTTGGAACTGGGAGGATGGCCATTCCTGCCGGAAGCGTCGCAGCGCTGGGTGCGGCAGTTGCGGTTGTGAGCAAGGCGGTGGACTGTGTTGTGGATCAGCCGCTGCACCACGGAGCGGATGCTTTGGGTGGGACAGCAAAGACGAAGAAACGATGGGCGGCTTGTTGTGCTGTGGTAAATAGGTTCCTGATTTCATATCATAAGATGATGTTCAATTGCCTTTTTCTGCATGGCCGACGCTTTGATATGTAAGACAGTGTTGTTGTGCAACAGTTATTCATGGCTTTATGGTCCTCGACTACATTTTCCTACTGATCTCATCGGGACTTTTGCCTCCATCCATGTAGGTTAGATAGTGAAGTAAATTCATTCAGCCTCGGTGTCGACCGGAGAGAACATATAATATAGTGAAGTTTCAGGAGTTGTCCCGCCACCCCTATCTTGAAACCCTGTCATCAAAGCTTCCAGATTTTTGCTACATCTTTGCCTGGTGTCACAGACACTTCAAAACTAATGATTTTGGTCAATGTCCCAGGTACCCGTTACAGTGCAGACAACAGCAAACACAACACAACACAACACAACACAAGCAAGGCCGACCGCTAGTCTAACATCCGAAGTAAAGTACCTAACCAACAAGCCAACCAGCCAGCCAGCCAGTTAAGTCTATCTATCTGTCCGTTCCTTTCATTTCCTAACATATCCTTACCTTACCCCTTCTCTGCTTCTTTTCCCTTCCCTTCCTTTACCCATCCATTCATCTACACACACGTACATGCGAAAGGGACCACACAACTACTAGACATAAGACATGGATAGAAAAAAAAGCCGGGGCTAGGCTACACTACGCCGCGACCAAGACCTGGGCGTCGGCGACGGTAGCGCGCGCCATCTTCTTGAGGAGGGTGCGCTCGTCGGCCTCGCGGTACTTCTCCCAGGCATCGAGGCCCTCCTTCGCCTGGATGCTGAGGGTCTCGTAGCCCTGCTTGATGACGTCGGCGACCTGGGAGCTGGTGAGATGATGGTTGCGGGGTATCGTTCCACTCACGCCTCCTGCGCCGCCATTACCGCCCGATTCCAGCATGGACTTGTAATGGGCGCTGACGCTGAGGAGGGTGGCGATAGAGTTGGAGGGTCGGCGCGCGAGAGCGTACGTGTCGCGGAAGCGCTCGAGTACGTCGCCGCTCTCGACGACCTTGTAAAAGAGGTCATCATAGGCGGCGGGCGTGGGCAGGAAGGCCTCGCCGGCCGAGAGTGCTAGGGCCAGCAGGTTGACGACCAAGTCCAGCAGCGTGCCGGCGTGCGGCTGGCCCTGGAAGTCGGACGCGTAGCTCGTCAGAAACCGGATCAGCGACAGCAGCGCGCGGAACAACTCCGACCAGTGATACTGCAGCCGCGTCCGCGACCGCGACAGGTATGACACGATGCGCAGCATGATACCCACGCAGAGGTTATACAGGCTGATGTCGAGCCGCCGCCGCAGGTTGTGGTTGATGCCGTCGATCATCGTGTCCAGAACGGCGGTCGCCAGGATCCGCTCGTTGCGCACGTGCGGCAGGAACGGCTGCCTTTGGCGACAGAGCCGCACGGGCACTTTGCTCTCTTCACTACATATCCGCTTGCATAAGAGTTGATCTTCGATCAGTAAGCGGAAGACCATCAGGCTGAGATGGGCATAGTTGGTAGCCCTGTTCGATAAGAACGCGTGTTGGAGCAGGTATGATGTCAGGGAGAGGAAACTAGAGATCGGTTGCTCTTCGCCCTTTTCTGATGCTAGAGTCACTAAATTGAAGCAAAAGAGCTTGTTTGCGTGACTGAAGTCGTAAGCCCCCAGTAACACAGCTGCTTCCTCGCCCGGTCTAAAATAGTGTTAGTGGAGATAGGGATAGTTTTTTAAACGGGGGGAATGACTGACAGCTGTGTGAACATCTGTTTTGCTACTTCCGGGTCATACGTTGGTTTCTTCTTAGTCCTAGCACCGGGCGCAATAACTCCAAGCCCGATCATATTCAGAGTGCCAGCTATTGTCCAGCCTTCTGGTATATCCTCAAGAATATCGATATATTGGCCTCGTAGGCTTCGACATGTCTGTCCAATACATCTTATGACCTTCTGGATGGCAGCTTCGTTGACAAAGTCATTGAGCCGAAGCTGATATGGGTTCTGGAACTCAAACTTGTTGTAGTTTGCTAATAAGCCTAGCAGGGTGAAGGGCTGTGTGACCCTAGACGCTGAATCTGAGTCTTGAACGAACTGAAACGTTGTTAGCATACTTCCAAGAGGTGAGCTTTACTGTACTAACTTTCATTATCGCTGGGAAAAGATCCCGCTGTATAAAGTACGTTAAGAGTCCGGTTTGATATGCGCCGGATGTGATAGACAAGACCACTTCGATAGCTCGTTGCCGGAATTCGACTATAACACGGTTAGAGAGAAACGATGGCATCGCTGTTGGCTAACCTATCCAACTTACGGCTCTTGCCATTGCGAATGATGCCGTCTAGCGTACCCACGAAGTCGGTAAAGATGGCATCAATGTGATCCAGACCCGCTAGCACAGCTATAATATCGGAGCTCGGATTCGTGTATTTCTTGGGGAGGATGGCGGCGAAGAAGGTTGTAAGAGTCTATAAGAGACACGGTTAGAAGCCGCATAATGGCTGTATGGTATTCGGAAGTGGTGCGCACCTCGAGGGCGTGGAAGTCGGCGACTCCTCCCCCTTTTTTCAAGAACTGGACAGCCCGAGCAAACAACTGTCTCGTTTGTGGCTGCAGGGCAATAAGGTCGTCGGGTGACAGGTCTATCAATATCCTCTGCAACGAGGCTCTATCTGGGTTGAGTAGAAAGAACTCGCGCCAAAACCCCTCCGACTTCTCGAATTCGGACTCGGCATCGACATCGGCATCATCCTACGGCGCAAGAAGCAAGATCAGCCAACCCGGACGTAGGCGCACTGGATGGAAGAGGCCGAGTGGGCCGGGAACTGACATACCTTAGGGCGATGCAAAGTCAGCTTAGTCCTGGTCGGATTCTGCAAGAGGTGGGATCTGGAATTGTCGAACCTTGAAGAGAGCCTCGTAGAGATATACGATTTTCTGCTGGAAGACCTCAGGCCGGGCCTGCTGGGTCAGGGGAGAAGCCTCCATATCTGTTGTTGAAGCGTATCATGAGATGATGCATGGGCGAGGTGACGGGAGGTCTAAATGCGCGGACCAGTACCGGAACTGGCAAAAGGTAGTAAAGTCGGACAGGCCGTAGTGTATCCCTTCTTCCTCTCTTCTTTTCTTCTTTTCTTCCTTTATTTCTGTTCTTCCTTTCTGTGTTAAGGAGCTACTCGGGGTATACGGGGCATACTATGAATGCGCCCATGTACGTAACTCCAAGGTTTCAAGGTTCCAAGGTTGTAAGTCTGTAAGTCTGTCGGCTGTTTGTGGAGCAGCGCACCCGACGGATGCTTTACCGGTCCCTGATTTGCGCTTGAGATGAACAGTGAGTGAGTGAACACATAGCAGCTACCTAGGTACGTAGGTACAATTAGATAACGCCTGCAGTCACGGTCCTGTACAGTATGCGACATAGTTATCGGACATTTTACACGGTGCCGGAAATGCCGACTGGTGGCTGCTTGTCATTGGCCAGCATCTGCACAGCAGCTTTGTGACTAAGCACCTGGGGCAGACTGCAAGCCCCACCGCAGCAACCAATTCATGCGGTTAGAGTGACCAATACACGCACTCTCATTGGTGCGGTGGAAATCGGCTCGGGAGGCAGGAACGGACAAGGATTGATCAGCCGACTCTTGAGCCTTGAGCCACTGAACCGGGATCCGATGCCAGGCCCCATCAGCAGATGTCATCGCTTTCGACGCTTTGTGGTGCTTTTCTGCGTGCTGCAACTTGCAATTCTGCATAGAAACCAACTGCCAACTCCAATACAACATGCGCATGCACATGCAGTTAACACCAACACACGAATCTTCAACCTAACCACGATCTTCTTCCCTAGAGAACCCCTCACCAATACCGACCGATACTACTATATCATTGTATCATTTGTATTTGCTGTAATTCAAGATTGAGAACGTCGCATGCGGTGATTCATATAGCTGCCCACCTCCCCTGCAAACCTCTCGGCAGCCTTGCCACCATCCTCGACGGAACGCTATCACACCCGTTATTATCCTCACACTACCCACACAACACTCGCACGCAGCCCTTCATGAACGCCCCACGGATAGCGCTCCCACGAGCGCCGGCAGCTCTCTTCGGTCGCATCGTTGCACCTACCGGTTCTTCCACATGGCCCTGTCGGCATCTACTGCGGCAATTCTCCCAGACGCACCCATGGAGCACAGCACAAGAGAAGGTTCAGACAACAACAACACCTCCTTCCTACCAGCCCTACCCGCTGAATACGAGGCCACCAACAAGCCCGCGCAATGACCCCCTGCCATCAGAGACGTCGATAGCAGGCCCAGTACCAGAAGTGCACCAGACCCGGCCGCCGCCAGCCCAACAACCGCAAACAACACCCCCACCGCAAGCCTCTTCCGAAACAGCTGCAACACCACCATCACCACAACAACAGCCGTCATCAGCAGCAGCAGCAACAGGAGAAACCGGGCCGGCAACTACAGGCACTACAACAGCGCCCGCGGCGACAGCGACAGCGGTCCCGGAGGGAGAAGCGCAGGAGACCAAGGCCGCCCCCGCAAAGGCGGCGCCCCCGAGACGCAAGTTGCGGCCGCGGAAGGCGGCACTGAAGCTGACGCCGGCGGCGGTGGCGCAGCTGCGCGCACGGCTGGACCTGCCCAAGCCTCAGTACATCAAGATCGGGGTGCGCAACCGGGGGTGCAGCGGGCTCGCGTACCACCTGGAATACGTCGACAAGCCGGGCCCCTTCGACGAGGCGGTCGACCAGGACGGCGTCAAGGTGCTGATCGACAGCAAGGCGCTCTTCAGCATCATCGGCAGCGAGATGGACTGGGTCGAGGACAAGCTGAACGAGCGGTTTACCTTCAACAACCCGAATATCAGTGAGTAACCGACTTTCCTTTACCCTTCACTACTTCCCCCCTTCTAGCCTGGGTCCCAGTCTTGCTATGGTGACGATTTTGAATGCGCTGGGGCTAACACTCGATGCAGAGGAGGAATGTGGCTGTGGCGAGAGCTTCATGGTGTAACGGTAGGCACACGTGTGCACTAAGGGACTGCTTGGCATGGGAGGAGTTACGATTCACGATACCAATTTCGAAAGGGCATGGAGTGGCGTTATCCTGCTAGATGTACAAAGTAGACTGCTTGTGGTTGTCTCAACCTCTATAAGCGGCATGTATAGACATATCTTGCCCCCCTTTTCTTACACAGAAGTGGTGTGTATTTAATCCTGTCTATAATTACTCATCCCGTTTGTCAAATGATGGCATAGCGAGAAATGCGTGCAACCTGAAAATGCTCCTGTCCCCTGCACTGAGTCGGTTCGCCCGTGGTCAAGGGGTAGTAGGAAAGGGGCTAAAGATACTCGCATGCTATGGTTGGCGACGTTTAGTTGCAGGCCTTGCGATGCTGGCACAAGACGTCTCTCAACACTGTTAGACCGTTCCGCAGTCTCATAAGAGGCTGATGCCGGATATTCCAGATTATAGAAGTACGGTAGCCCCTTCTAGACGTTGTTAACGAGAACCTTGCGCCTACTGGTCAATCCGTTTCCCAAACCCCATCCCCCTTCTTGAAATGACTTCTAGTGCTTTCGAGGGTTTTGGTTTTGGTTTTCCTCGTCGCGCTTCACACCATCATTATAGTCTTATAATTTACATGCCACTCTCACCCACCCTCTCCCCACGGCACGTGTCGCTTTACTTGTCCTCGCCCTCCCCGCCCTCCACGTCCGCCACGCCCTCGTCTTCGCCCTCGCACCCGTCGCACTCCTGGTCGAGCGCATGCTCCGCCTCCTCCACGCCGCTGCTGCAGCTGCCGAAGCAGTCGTTGTTCTTCGCCTCGAGGCAGGAAAGCTCCTGCGTCAGCTCGTGCCACGTGTAGCTCTCGCCACACCTGGTGCACGACCCGGCAAACGTGACCAGGCGACACATGGCAGACAGGGAGGGGGTGTTGGTAGCGTGCCGGTGAGGTGCGGCGCCGCTGCTGCTGTTTTCTTGCAGATAAATGTGTGATCTAAGGTGTCGGGTGTATCGTTGTGTCGTGAGAGAAATACAGAGGGATAGACGAATCCGTGGAGCTGGGAGTCTATATTGCAACTGATTTTACCACTTAGCAGGCGTCGTGCGATGAGAAAACTCCCTTACCTGACTGTCACTGACTCAAATGTAGCCGCTCGTTCTAGATGAAGCTCAACAGGATCGAACCACTTCTGTTTACCAGTGAGGATATCAGCTGATACCTAAGCGTTGATTTCGATAAGGTAGAAATGTCTCCCTGTTTTTTGGGTTGATGGAGGTCTTATTTCGCGTATTCATTCCGCAAGCCTGCACAAGCAAGCATGGTAGGTAATCTTGCAGTCTTGGTCACCCCGAAACAGCTCCTCAGGATTCCATTCCCGTCCTCGGAACACCATCCAGAAAGCAGGAGCCAGGACGAAGAAGCTGGGGCTTTATCTACGAAATCTCGAGCCGTAGAACGACGGGAATCACCAAATGGGGAGAGAAGGCAGATTACGGCGCGCACACACGCACACACACACGCGGTGAGCGGTCGAGTACTCGCCAAACATGAGAAGCCTGAGCAAAGATGTAAGTACCTAGGTAATCCGATAACCACTGAGGCTATAGCCAATGACCAAAGTCCCAAGAGCCCGGAACCCTCCTGCTCTTTTCCACCCTAACAAACCACCTCGTTTGCCCATCGGTGGTGCTGCTGATGCGTAAACCCGGGGTAGGGCATGGTTGACCTCTCACCCAGAGTCACCTGAACCTTACCCTCGGGTCTAGGCAAGCCCGCGATGCGGTGGCGAGCCACCGAAGCAAAAATAGGGGGCCGATGAGGGAACGGGAGGGGGGTAGGAGGGGGTACCGAGCGTACAAGTTCGCCGTTTCTGCCTGGTATCAAGCCATTTGTAACTTACCACAGGAAAGATTCAAGAAGCCATTGCCATTGCATCTGTTGGACGTCGTCATACACTTCTGGCTCCGGAGCCATTATGTGGCTTCTCTAGACAGAACCGTTGCTCCCCTGCAGCCTATCCGAGTCGGCTTGAGTCGGGGTCTACGCGTCCGCTATAGGCCCATTCTTTTCTTTACTCCCTTACTTCATGCCAATATATGTGCATGTATATGTGTCGAGCTAGACTATAAGATGGGATGATGGGTAGATGGGACGGAAGGACGGACGGATGGGTGGGATGTGAGCATCTTGTTTGACAAGCACATGCGCAATCGTGAGGGCGAATGTGATATGTATGCTGCATATTGCAACGCCCCGATTTCTCCGAGCGAACAGATGCGCCAGTATAAAGCGCACAGCAGCTATAGGCCTTTATTCTCCGCTGCTGCTACCCGCATAGTTTCCGCGCATGTATGCGGGCTATGGAGGAAACTCACTACATATATGCCTATGTAGGCGCGTACGTCAGGCACTGCCACCTACGCAAGACCATCGGGTTCAGATCACGTTCCCTTGGAACGAGCGTGCCCTGACAAGAACCTAGGAACGAGGAAAATGCTCACGGACAGACAGACCAGTGTAGGGAGGCACACGTGTTCTTTCTTCCTCGCACCAGACTACGGTATCCCCCACGCGCGAAAAATAAGCATCAGAGACTTGCAACCCGAGGCGAGAGTACGGTCTGGAAAGTCGTGTTAGGGACTCACAGGAAGCAGCCGTGCGTTGTCCAAGACACGTGGGAAATAGAGAGATAGAGCCGATGATGATGACGCGGATGGGCACCGGCTGTCCTGCACGTTCGAGGCATGCGACATATTGCATACATGTGTACATGCGTGCACTACATACATACGCAAGCCGAGACGAAAGGCACGCGGCCGAGACCAAAGCAATAACAACAGCTAGGATGAGCCGATGATGCAGGCCGAGGGATCGGGGGAGATCGGTGCGTATTGCTTGCTGACGGGACGAGCGTGGGCATCCGCGAGATCTCACCGAAGGCTCTCGTCCTATCAACATCGCACACGATCTAATTACTATGAGAAGTTCAGACGGGGGTATTGCATATGAGAGAGAAAGTAGGCAGGCACGCAAGGCATGGAGAGAAGAGAAGCAGAGAGAAAGAAAGAAAAAGACGAGGTTGTTTGTGAACCGTGGAACCATCACACAGCGCCGTTGTGGTGCTCGCCTATTGTAGCTATCCTATGCTGTATCTCCTGGGTTGATGTTGGGTTGGTTAAGGGAGAGGAGGGGGAGAGCCAAGGTCGAAAATATCAGATGATTTTCTTTCACTCCGCTGTCTATGACAATATGTTGTAACACACGGGGACCTAGACACACCATCTTAAAGAGTACTCCTATTCACACCTTAGTTTCTACACCTTAGTTTTCTATACCACCTGTATTCGGCCCGATAAATCTTTAACGGTCCGCCCCTATTGCGAATTTTTGCCAGCCACTTATACCTGCGCTTATAAGAAGTGCTTTCGGGCTGTTTATTTCCTTCCTTTTTAAAACAATAACAATTATAATATTCGGTTTTATAATAACAACGTTTAAGAATAATAACGCTTATACCTATGCATTTAAAAGGCCCTATAGTTATAATAGGTCTAAGTTACAGTGCGCGGCTGCGTGCAAAGCTTTGGGGCAACTGCGATTACCTCGGAATTGATGTTTAACGGCCTTCCAGCCCTATACTTCACTTATACGTTACTCCACCAATAAAAATCGCAAAAATAATCGGACTTCGGAAATCACTAGGTTTGTATATAAATTAAGTAATACAAAAGAAATATTAATTAGAACATGTATTGTTGTAAGGTTATTTATAAGAAAGCGATAGGTGCAAAAAGGTGGCAGCGCATTTGGGCGGAGCGTTGCCACTTGGCATTAGAAAACTAAGGTGTAGAAACTAAGGTGTGAATAGGAGTACTCATCTTAAAGTTCCTGTACATACAGCTACAGCTACAACTACGCAAGGTGGAAGTTACCACGCCGCTGGAGATTTCCATGAAAGGGAAGAAATGAATCCCGTAAATGTACAGAAAAGAAGCAGGAAACGGAGATGGACTTCTATCCCTTGGGGGGAGGCATACAAATATGTGGAGATACTGGCATACAAGGGTACATCTTAGGATGAACAGACGAAGATCTAAAGACTTGGACGGCTAAGTAGAACTTATAGTAGCTTAACCTGGAACCAAGGAGTGATGGCAGTGGAATATGAGGTACGTATCGTATGGTAAACAGCCCCTTCGAGATTCACGGCCGTACCTCACGAGTCCTTCATAGCAGCTACAACTTTCAACGGATATAGGCTGGCATGCAGAATAGCTAGGACGGTGAACAAGAACGAGTATGATAGATGTATATATATCTGAATTAATATGTATATATAAATATATATATTTCTCTCCCTGGAATCCCAGATTTTTCCAACTCGCTCGCTAACAAGATGCTTGCTACTAAAGTTACCCCCTTTTCCCCTCCCGGATACACACACATACAAACACACACACAAACACAAACACGTACGTACCCACGCACACACAATACACGCCCAACGACCTGGTTGTCTAATATGTATATACTTCGTGTATATGCAACCCAAAAGTTTGCCCTTCCTTCCTTCCTTCCTTCTTTCCTTCCATCCTACTAAGCCAAGCGCTATGATAATAAAATAAATAAAATATAAAAACGCCCGTGCAATGCGATGGATGGATGGATGGATGTAGGATGTAATTGTGATAAGCTGACCCAAGAAAAAAATATAGTACTCGTGATTGACGAGCACACCTGACATCGTAGTGCCGATTGTGTGATTTGATTAACGTATGCGTAAGAGCAACGCCAAGCCGAGAGGAAGGGGGTAAGGGGCATAGAGTGTAGGTCAAAGTAGTGAGTAATTAGTCGCCAGGATCTGCAATCAGCCATGGACCTTCTCACGTCTCACGGCCACACGCTCTGCCTCCAGCTCTCCACCCTATCCATCGGAGCCGGCGGCTGGATCTGTCCCGGCATAGCCATGGCATAGGGGGGCGCTGCTGCAGCCCCCGCCACCGCCCCGGTCGCCATGGGCATGGGCATGGGCATGGGTGCGCCATATCCCGCTCCCGCCGCCCCCGGGTGGTGGACCATCGGGTAGCCGTTACCGACACCGACACCGCCGCCACCACGCATGTTCATCCGCACTCCCGTTCCCGCTCCCGGACCCGGAGCCGCGGCATACATGCTTGCCCTCGGCCGCTGCTGCTGACCTCCCATTACCCCACTGCCGGCGTTGTTGCCAGTCGCCGCCGCCGCCGCCGTGGGGATCTGGCTCCGGAACGCCGCAAGCTTGTGGTCCTGGTCGGCGCGGTACCGCGCGGCCTCCTCCTGGCGCGCGCGGTCGCGGTCGGCGCGGGGGTCGCTCAGCATGGTTTTCCGCGCGTTATAGCCGGCGCTGGCGCCGAGCACGTCGGCCATCGAGTGGCGCTGGGTGAGCTTGGGGGGCTGCGGTGGCCCGACGTTGAGGCCGCCGTTGTCCGACCCCCCCGCCGCCGCCGCCGCTTCGCGCTCCGCTTGCAGGCGGCGGCGTCGCTGGCCTAGCGTCTCTTCCTCGGGAGGTGGCGGCGGGTTCTGCTTCTCCTTGCCCTTGCCCTTGTCGTTGTTCTTGGATTCGTCGTTGTCGTCGTCATCGCTCTTGAAGGCGTCGCCGAGCTGGCCCAGAAGCTCGGCCGAGAAGGAGGAGCTGACCGGTCGTGCACGAGGCAGTGCATTTGCAACCTCTTCGGCTTCTTCGCGCGCCCGTAGCCGCCGCATGCGCTGTCCCAGCGTTTCGCCTTCGTTCTCGTCCTCTTCGGGGGTGTGGACGAGCAGGCGGGGGCTGGGAGCCCGGAGTGCTGCGTTGTTTCGATTCATGGCTTGTCCCAGGCCTTGGTTGAGCGACATCATGCTCTGTCGTTGGATCGGCCCGTTCTCGCGCCCTTGCAAACGGTTACGCCGCCGGCTCAAGGGCTCGTTTTCCTCCATCTCCTTCTGCTCCATCAGGCCCGGCGGTCGGTGAAGCTCGGCCAGCGCCACGGCGTCGTTGTCGTGCCCTTTCCTGGCCATCAACAGACCTAGCGGGGTGTCCTCGTCCTCCGAATCTTCTACGCCGTCGGCACTCGCTCCTTCCCATGCTAGATTCACCTTCTTGTCCTTCCGAGTTCTACGCTCGATCTCCGCTACTGTATCTAGTTCCAGAAGTGTCGAGTGCAGACCATTAGGGTACGTCTGCGTGAGTGGCCTGGTACGCATCTTTTGCTGCTGCTTTCTCATTTGGAGTTCCGCCAAGAGAGTAGTCGGCGGCCCGTTATATACTACCTCTTCTCCATCCTCATCATCGTCTGCCTCTTCGGCATGCTCACCATCAATAGAACCAGAAAGGTGTTGCCTTTCCTCGTCTCCCCCCTCAGCGTTCTGAAACGGTCCAGTTTTCTCGTGGGTCTCCTGCCGATCCTCCTTTGAGCCTGATTGACGGCTCAAACCGCTGTGCTTTCGAAGATGTAAAAAGGAGCTTCGCTTCTTTGGCTCTAGAATATTCGTGGTGGCATTGCTGGCTTTCTTCAGATGGGACCTCCGCTTTTTGTCGAGACCATAGACTTCGGCGCCTAAAGAACCAGCAAAAGCATGGTCAGTGAAGGCGGAAACAGGCGCCTTGGCAGATGCATCTAGGATGCTATCAAGCGTAGCCATCGCAGAACCGCCTTTGAGTTCGATGGTAGGGGAAGGTTCTGATGGCAAGTCGAAGAAGGCACTCGCGCGGAGTTGGGGAGGAAGACTATCTATATTAGGGTTTTGTGACTTTTGCTTGCTGGTATCGAATAATGACATGCGGGATTTGCGCTTTTCCCCGGCGTCTGTAATATTAGATTGGGGTTGGGGCTGCGTTTCGCTTTGCTCATGGTGAGGCCCAAGCATTAGAGGTTCCGGTCCTTGCTCAGGAGGAGATTGAGAAGAGGAAGGGTCAGGCATAGATCCGAAGGGATCAAGGGGCTCGGGTTGGTACTCTGGTAGCCAAGCTGCGCCAGCCTGCCGATTTGCTTCTGGCATAGCGTCAAGTATTTTCGATCTCCGAACGTTTCTGACCTCAGGTTTGGGCTTTTTGGAAAGCTTTGCTGGCAAATTGAGCATCATCGGCACGCGTGCAGGGTAGTAGAGCATGGCGTTTCCTGTTTCCGGATCAAGGTATGATTTTGGTCTATCCGTAGTCCCAGCGAGTGGCCGTGGTACAGCAGACCGTGACTGATCGTGAGGTTGTGGCCAGGGCCCATCCCTAGTGGCCTGTGAGTCGAGGGCACCGAAGGGAACATCTTCGAAGTCGGCGTCTGGCGAGCAATGAGCGCCATCGAAGTCCGCGAACGTCATATCTGTCTGCTTATAGGACCCAGTCGAACCGGCAGGCGATGGTGGCTTGTTGCGTTTGTATTCCGCCTCACGCTGGGCATCGGCGACAGCTTGGTCCCAATAGTCTAGCGCATTTGCATCTTGATACTGATGTCCGTTTGGGGTAACATCATGGTCATCTGCTGGGGGTATTCGCAGCGTCTCGTCCTCGTCGGGTACCTCGGGAAGCTTGTCGGCGGCATCCATGGCGGCAGCTGTGAGGGTGGTGGGTGGCTCCATCTCGTCGATATGTGTAAGTGTGGGTTTGATAGATCTGACACTCCGGACTGAGCTCTTGCCGGGGCCGTGCCTCGTGAGCAGATTCTCGGCGTCCGAGTCGGGCCTGGATAGCGGATTCGAACCGGACCTAAGTCGCGTGCTGTTTGAACGAGATGTACTCGCCGACAAAACAAAAGCGGCTGGAGAGTAACCGCCTTGGCGAGCAGTGATGTTGGTCTCAAGGATCGAACCGATGCCCGATATCTGGTGCGAAAGGGGTGTATGCTCGTCTGCTTCAGGTATAGATCCGATGCTTGCAGCTAGGATGGACGATCTTCGGCTTTCATTGCGCTTCTGTTCTTCATGCAGGTCGCGGATGGCGTCCTCGATAGAGGATGTCAGAGATAAGCGCTCGGCAGTGGCTTCAAGCTGGGCGATATTACTGGCGTAGGAGGGGGTTCGAGTGTTCGGTTCGGGTGTAGGATGGCGTAAAGGAACGCTCTTGGTCGAGGCCGTACGAATGAGGGGCTTTGGCTTCACGACAATTGGCTGCTGTGAATCTCCGTCGTTCCTACTGGTGGGAGAGTTGGGTATATGCTTTGGCGATGCGATACCAGATGAAATATTTCGGGATTGGCCCCGGCCTCCCCAAGGGCCGCCTAAGGTTATTGGGCTCTTGGGATTTAAACCGGGTTCTCTTCTACGGAAAACGGCCGAGTCCAGACCAGCACTCGTGTTTTCTGGATCTGATAGCTTTGGATCCGTCGAGGAAGAAGGCGAGCGTGCATTGGGGCCATTGTTAGGGGCAAGTGGCTCGTATTCATGATGACTACTCCTTCTTAGTGCCCCAGTGGCTCGTGCTGTAACTCTGTTATGGTTATGGTTATGGTTATTTTCGGTGGTTGTGGCAGTGCCGGCGATTCCCTTTTCGTAGTCCAAGCCGGTCTCTGCCCCCTGGTAGTCCGTATCTGTGCCGCCACGGTCGATTGCAGGCAAGAGATCACTATCTTCCATAGACAGTGGAGTAAAACTCGATTTGACCGAGGGTAAGAACGGCATAGGCGACGACGAAAGGGCGGGAGACAGCGACTCGAATGGCGACTGGATATCGGCGTGGTCGTCTTCGTCGTTCTGCGCAACTTCGCTATAACCCCCTGCCATTCCTGCAAAGTATAGCGGCCCTTGCGGACCGTCAAGTCTTCGGGATGATTTGATTTGCGACGCCGACTCTTGTTACTCTTGCTTCCCCTGTCTTGTTCTTACTTCGTCCTCTCCGAAAGCTAAATGCGACGCGAAGGTCGGATGGCGAATGTCGAGTGTTTTATCGGCCTATCGTTCGCCAGTATAATCAAAGATCGGAATGTATAATCTCCGCCGCTTGGAATCTGGGGAACATGGGCAAATGAGCTATATACCACAGTGACATGTAAGTCGCGTGCCCTCGGTGCTACATTCAGATGAGCAGTTTCTTCCGATGGTGAATGGCAAGTCAAGCACGGGACGGCACGCGAAATGGAGACACTGGCATGACCGATTGGCGATCGTCTCAATGTTACCAGGAGGCGAGACCGAGGTGTAGTCAAGTCTTTGGGATATTGATCGATCTGATGGCAAAAAGCAAAAGGGCTTCTTAGACGTGACCGAGGCGGGAAACAGCGAATCACAAGCAATCTATTGATGGGATTTGCGCGACACTAGGTAAGGCAGTCTGGAAGTCTGGCAGTCTGGCAGCCTGGCAGTCCGACAGTAAGGCTCGTCTCGTCTCGCTGTAAGACCGTGAAGCACCGGGAGGCGATCTGAATAATATACAATATATGCCGAGAAGTGCGATGGTGTAGTTAGGTATTTGTTGGTTGGTCAGTTTCCAAGCTCGAACCCTCGATCTGACCAACTCGATCTCTTTTGGTTTATTTTATTTGGTCCCTTTCTTCACTCTGGAACACCGTAAGGCGTACGTAAAGAGACCCAGCTGGGTACCTGGTTTAGATCCTTGCAACTGCTTGTGACTTTTGGAAACTCTCTTGCCTGGCAATCCCGGTTTGTTTTACGTCGTAGAGACAGCCAGACGGGTTGGACGGCGCGATATGACAGGGATTAATGCAGAATGGGGCCGATCATTGTGGATGGCCGCATTGGCAGATGTGGAAGAGGGCCCGTCACGCTGTCACGATAGTTACATACTACCAGGTAATAACCTACCTAGGTATAAGTTGGCTAGGCTTGGCCGGTTAAACTGCCGCACCACTTCGCACGAAGCATGAACCCGCTGAGGATGAGCTTGGTGACAATGACAGTCTGACAGCCCAGCATGCTCAGGTGGTTCCGTCACATTCTCATTCTCCCCCGACTTCTTGGAGACACCCAATCGGCCGGAAACGTGGAGGAGCTGTCTGTGGGCGCCGGACGGCACTGGCACTGGACGGATAGAAGTTAGAACACACGCTAACAACTGCCCCCTCCAGATAGATAAATCGTAGTACATCACCATAGCCATAGTAAACCTACGACTTACCCTACCAGCTCTACTAAGCACATCCATACAAGCTTGCTTGTACCCCTATGGTAGTCGAGGTGTTTGCAACCAATTGCATGAAAGCAGAAGCTCGATCACAGTGGAAATCCGCATGTAATACCTCCTGGCCGCATGGTGCATGATAGAGCCAACGGCCCAAAACCGTTACCTCGCCGAGTAGCTTTAAGGCTTAGGTATAACACGTCTAGACCTAAATTAGGTCTCTAAATTAGTGCCACACACGATGCTACCGTACAGATCGGCGAGCATGATTGGCCCGTCAGGAAATGACAGGCCTGTCAGGCAAAGACATGGCTACCTATTTTGTAGCTACTAGGTACATACCGCTACATACATACATGTCTACTGTCATACCTACTAGCTATTATACGAAAGTATGCTGCCACACAGGAATATATCCATCCATGGGATAGCAGCAACATATACGCTTCGCGTCTCGATCTATATCCGGACATCCTAGACAGCTGGGTCACGCACAGCTGTGTATGTGCATTCATCAGCCTGTAAGCCCCCTTCATGCATAAGCTGAGTTGAGTAAAGTAGGTAGACCACTTCCGACTGGGGTCACCATTTCTGGCCAGTATAATAAGAAGACCTACACTAACCTTAAGCCTGAGATTAAGAGTTCCAGTACGGCCTGAGAATCACCTGAAAACCGAAGGCTTTATTTGTGACTATTGGCACTTAGAACTGGTGCATACATACCCAGCATACATGCACGTTTGGTTACACCGGTAGACACTATCGAACTTCACTTATTATTACTACCTACCCACCTACATACCTACTAACTAGGTAGTCCGGTGGATACATAGACACATGGTAGTATAGATGCCGGGACGTCACACCGCATCCTAGGCAGCTTGTCTGGTATAATTCTCAAGGTTCTGTCGCCGTTGTTTGCAAGCAAACTGGGAGGAGTCGAATATGTGTACGTCATAGCTCGCTATAATAATGCCTACCACACAGTTCGCATCACACGATGAATTACCTACCTTGGGTAGCTTATAGGATCAAGTGCCGACTGAACCTCTATTACTACCCGTGTCGCGCATACGTTTGGACGTGGTCATCTTACTAGATGTACACGGCATGCTATCGGGTAGCCATTGTGTCTACTTCAAAGGGCATATGAGCTCTCGACGGGCAGTTGCAAATAAACAAACTGCCGACCGGGTTTGAATTCAGTTAAACATAGTAAGTCAGAAGTTGATAGCACACTTGATTGAATGCGTTACCCAACCGTTGTTGTATGATTCGTTGGCGAAATGAGATTTGAACCCAGTGTTATACGGTTCTCACTCAGGACATCAAAATAATTCTTGTGAGATCCATCAACCCCAAATATGCATGGGATCGAAAATCCCAATTAGCTTGGCGGTCTTTACAGTTAGATAGATGGTCGATGATAATGCCCAATAGTTTAGGTCCTCTCCCCCGAAGTTATTACAGCTACCTGTTTGCCTTCATATTCAAAAGATATCTATACATAGTAGTGGGAGTATACATTGTATAAGAACGTCGGCTAGTGACCGCACCAGCTAGCGTTCATGGATGGAGGCAGGCTAGATATACTTGCGGAAGCATTCAAGATAACCTTATTCTGATAGTTCAACGGTGTTGATCATCCCCAAAGACGGCAATTTTCTGTCTGGTCTTACCTCTATCTGGTTCCTTGTTAGGCATCACATGTGTCTCACGCGAGATACGCGCTCATCTTATCCGCGGGGGATCAACCCCAGAGACCTAACTAATAAACAAACCCGCGGTTCGCTTCCCGTGGCTGTCTCTCTTATCTTTGTCTAATCTCAACTTATTGCCTGTCATCTAGTGTAGTGTGGTGTGGTGTGGTGTGGTGTGGTGTGGTACGGCGGGCAAATTCTTCGGCACCATCTTGCACCACATCACTACCCGACAGCGCGAGACATGGGAGATTGGCGGGCCAGATTGCCCAATACGACGCTGATAAGGGCTCGAGGGGCATCGCTTGCGATTTCCCGTATCTCTTGGCGTTTGTCAAGAAGTTAACTATAAGCTTTTTGGAGTGAGGATCGCAAAAAGCTGGACCTTTGGAATATGATGACACATGCTTTCACCCTGCCGCTCCCTACATTTCGACGACTAACTAGGTCGCGTGTCCATGTGTTTTCTGATGTGGTAGTTCATCGCTCATCTCTCGATGCAGATGAATTGGGCAGTCTACCCGGTACCACATCTTGTGGCCCTCACGGACGGTCTACTACCGTGCCCCTGGACATTTACTGGCCGCGCTCCCGCTTGGTCGTATCTTACGCTACGGATGTCAATAAGTTGTCTGGTAGTGTTCTGGTTTCTCTTGTGGGATTTGGTCCTGCTGTGTAACGGGTGCCTATCAAAGAGGGATTCAAAATACTCGATCCATTGTCGACCAAGTTGAGCCGAACCCCCATCCTACATGTTCAAAGGTAAGGGGTTCCATTACACCTGGCTCAAACAGCCATGATCGTTTCCATTCTGTAAGACCTAACTAGTAGAGCATGCAAGTATATCCTCAAGGCAAATTGTTGGGTCGCTCGAATTCAGACTGCTGTCTGATTCGTGTTCTTCGGATTGGATGATTGATCTATCAATGTGAAATGTGGCTGAAGACTTTATTATCCCCAGAACTTGTCTAGAAGATTTGGTACGGGCTTCTCCAGGAAGCACTAACAGCCATCCAGCCCCTCTCTGTTCTTAGACCCTGGGGCATAACGAACTATGTAGATTTTGGTGGGGTAACTATGTACTAGGTACCACCACTACCACTTGCCCGCCTGCCTGCCCAGTTGGTTGCAGTGGGATGGCGGTCTGGAATCCCCCAGAAGCGGACGCACCCCGGGGCTTCGTCATCAGATTCACTGCCAGATTCCCCCTGATAACTGTGGGCAGACGATGAACCGGACTACAAAGCACATGTTAACCTTATGGAATGCCTTCGTACACAGTCAACACTTGAGGTCTTCGAGCTTCTCTTTCTTTCTTGTGTTGAGCACAGTTCAAATTTGTAGAGCCTAGACTCCTCCCATCAAGTTTGTTACATGTAAGTCACCTTTTGCTATTATCTAGGTAGTTTTGTAGGTAGCATTGGATGTACAGCCAAGGTCTAGATCTTACTCCTCCCCTATTTCCGGTAGATAGATTGGCTCGAGATCAAGCTGCATCCCGAGCGCCCGAACTAGGATCTACTACGTGGCGGCTTAGCCAAATATCAAGTAAAAGATTCAATAGCCCCGTACGCTATTCGTCTAGGTATGTTGTCGGTGTATTGTGAACAACAACTTTCGTGCGCTCCGATGTATGTCACGATGAAACATAATGAAATGAGAAGGAAATCTTTACAGTGCCCTCCTCGCCCCCTTATACCGGCAGGGAGTTGGAGGTGTGTCACTGGACGAATCGAAGCTCTGGTATTACTATGGACACATGATGGGGCCCGATACCGGAAGCCTCTGCATTCACCTCAGCTCTGAACTCCAAGTTTGAAATTCACCATTCCGATGATGTCAGGGATCGCCCAACTATTCTCGACAACACTCCCACAGGAAAGGATACAATAAATGAAAAAACCACAAAATAAATACCGACGTACTAAGTAGACGTAGAATGGACCGTAAGAGCGATGAACCATCAGAACTCAATTTTTTCGTAGCGACGTACATAAACCATCAAGTTATCAACATACATTATCAACATACAAGCCATGCAAATTACATGATTGGTGTCCCTATTCCGTATAGAAGATAAAGCACCTGCGTGGCAGCTTGCAATGTCCAGCCACCACCTCTCAAATAGGTCAGCTAGGTAACCACAGCATTCAACGTGAGAAATTCTGTTGAGAGATATTGAACACCGCAACTGCCTTCGAAGGTCAATCAGGACTCCCGTTATACCAGAATTCTAACGATTATAACGCAGGAATCGTCGACCTACGTACATAGGTGTGTATGTAGGTATGTATGTATGTATATACCTATGCTAACCACGCCATACCGCCTCGAAAGAAATACGGTGTGTATAAGTACAATAAGTAAGGAAGGCATTACTGTTATTACTGTTATAGATCTAGGCAGTCGAGGCAGTTCTCCGGAAGGCTCAACTGAAGCTAAGTTTCCAGGACGGGGAAGCCTTTAACTAAACGGTTCCTCATAGGCCAACTGAAAGGGGAGTCAACTGGGATCTCCCCCCATTCTCGTCTGCTCTAGACTAGTAGCTTCATTGAATCCCGCGTCGTGCCTCTCTCACGAGCTGAATGCGGTACTGCCTGCTATAGCCATACCTCTTGTACCTCTTGATTTCGGACATTGTGCTCGATGAACTTGACCAAACCTACGAACCGGGTCGTAAGCACCTCATACCCAAGTACTTACCATACCTGTTTACCATACCTACTTGCTTCTACCTGCTTGCTTCGACCTGCTTGCTTCGACCTGCTTGCTTCGACCTGCTTGTATAACTACGTGCAGAGGTGATCCGCTCATTCCCACATCCTCACAGAGGCCACAGGACGTAGACGCAGCGATCTCCACCTCCGAACCCACGATCCCCACCACCACCGCTGGGAAAGGACCCGTCGAGGCACTTGGTCGAGTTAGCTGGAATGGTGCGAGTTACCACACGGGGCTAATCAACAAATAAACTGGGGTGTCTAGTTGATTCCAGTTAGCATTGCGTCCGGCAGCAACAGCAGTTCAGGGCGGGTGTTGGCTGTCGACTCCTATGATCACATAGAGCGCACTCTGGCACTTCGGGCACTTGGGATATACCATATCACTCCTGGATTGGCTCTGTAGACCTTCATTCACCCCTATGCATTCGCTATCTTGCTCAATTTTACTGCTATCATCAACAGGACGCCAGAAGAACGCTCGAAACTTGCTTTAGTCTCTAATAGTAGTTATTGAGACTTGGATGGGGAGCCTCCACCACCACCCACCCTCAACCGTCCACATTTGCTTTCTGCTTGCCCCTTCGCTGCTGCGCATCATTAGCACCCACGGTGCGATCGATCTACATTCAATAAACAGCAATGACGACTGGCGGTGATGAGCCAATGCCTGATGCCCCGACCTCCAAGCCGCGTCGTCGGTTCGCTCCCCAGCTCGTTGAGGAGACCGTGAAGACGTCATCGTCGAGTAAGACGGCTGAGTCTAAACCCGCTGAAGGGTCAGCAGAGACGGCGATTGCAAGTACGAGTGGGAATTCGCCGCCATCGCATCCAACCACAACCAAACCAGAATCTGTTCCTCGAACCAGGACAACAAAAGATGCTTCAGTACAAGTCGACGATGTTGAGATGCGCGATGCCCCTCCACCACCAGCACCCACGAAGAGGCCTGCACGACGTTTTGCTCCGGTACCGATCGAGACCACCTTCGAATCGAATAGGGCAGAACGAAGCTCTTACGGTCCCACGGCTGAACTGACCCCAGATCCCTCGCCAACAACTCCACAGCTGCCTCCGATTCTTGTCAACAATCAAGATGGTCAACAACAAGGCTCAGAACAACAAAAGCAAGTCGAAAAGGCCGAGAAGAAACCAAGACGGAAGTTCGCGCCTCAGTTAATCGAGACGTCAAAGAGGGCAAGGAAATCCGGCCAAGAAGGCCCGGCCACGAAGCCAACCGACAAGACGGACATCACGCCCGGTACAAATCACATCTACGCTCCCAAGCCAAAGCGGAAACAGGGTGGCAATGCTAGCACTACTGGGCCTCGACCGAGCACCTCTGGGGGGATGGTCGTTGCAGACGACGAGGATGACGATGCGTCGGCGTCTCCGCGTTTCCTCACCCCACGCCGCCAGCAGTCAATGAAGCCCCATCCTAATACTCGGAGAGGCACGCAAAGATCGTTCACTCCAGATCTCGATACTATCCTTTCCTCGGAGTCGGGAAGTTCCTCGGAAGAGAACGATGACATGCCTGATAAGCCCTCGCCTATTTGTCTTGGGGTTCCGGCTCTTCCCGATAGCCGCACACCCGAGGGTGATCTATGGAATGGCATGCGACACGAACTGCGGGAGAGGCGGGAATCATGTGATGAGGAGATCTCTGGCTACCTCCTGGCAGTTGCTGCCAAGGAGGCGTATAGACAACGCCAAATCGAGCAGGTCATGTCAGCGTTCCCTAATGGTTTACCTCCTGCCGGCGTAGAGCACTTCATTGGTAGGGACAATTCAGAAGACGAAGAGGAGCTAGTGGAAGATTCTTTGCAGCATGGAGGCCCCCAACTGCCGCGCCGCAAGTCAACCGACCCTGGATGGGCCGTCAAAGAGATGCGTGCACACGCCGAGAAACTGGCAGATCGCCGAACCCAGAAGATGAGTATCGACATGGACATAGACCAGAACGACGTGCCACCCGAAAATCCTCTTTGGACGACAGACGGTGCACACCGGCGTGGCTCACGAGCGTCCTACTTTAGGGATAGTGCTGTAGGATCGCCGGTCTTGCGGGCAAGGGCCGACTCTAGTTCGCCAGCGCGAGGGAAGGGTCCGGACAAGGGCGCCAGTCCTTTTGGTCTTCCCTTCGGCTTCCGGGCCGAACAGGACGACGAGGACGTACTGCTGCGGAAGATGCGGCAGGCCGCGTCCCCGCCGATGTTGGGCAATGACCTCGTCTTCCGCAAGTGCGTCAGTCCCCAGGCTACACGTATGGAACCTACCCACCCGTATTCAGAAAACCTGGACGACAAGCGCGATCTTACAGGTAACACTGGCCTCTGGGGCGGGTACTGTTCCTCCCAGCCCGGCAAGAAGAAAATCACCGGGCTCTGGCAGGGCTACTGCACGGCAAAGGCGAATAACGAGGTTGTGTCGATGCTGTACCCTCCGGCGTTCCTAGCCACGCCAGCAGAGCCGGCGACCCCGGGCGATCTCTCGACCGGCAGCACCTATACGCCCCAGCAGGGGGAGGTGGCGTCGCCGCCCACGCGGCAGCCGAGCGGGCAACAGGGGCAGCAGAAGGGGGGGCTCCACCTGCTCTCGGCCAGCCTCGACGAGCGGCTGCGGAAGGAGAAGGCGCGCAAGGAGCTGGAGGAGCGGATCCACCGCGAGTTCAACGACGCGTTCGTCACGCAAGTCTACAACTACATCAGCCTAGGCTACCCGGCGACGGCGCGCGACTTCGACGATGAGCTCAGCAAGATCAGTGGCATCGAGATCGAGCAGCTGCGCAAGGACGACCACCTGTCCGTCGGCAAGGGGTTCATGCTCGAGATGGAGCTACCCGTCAAAAAACAGACCAGGAAAGGCGGTGCTGTTGGTGCTGGTGGTAGCAAGAGTAGCACATTCGATGGCAGCATTAGTGGCAGTGGCGATGACGATGACCACGTCATGCTCTCCCCCGAGGAGGACGAGAGGAGGCATCGCAACAAGCCGCCCCGCTGGCGGGCCCTCAAGCTCTATATCCGCGAGTGGGCGCGGCAGCATCCCAGCTTCGAAGAAGGGTTCGGCGAGGAGGAGAACCCGCTGGCTTGGGGTGTCCGGGCTCGCCGTGGGTCCTGGGCGATCTGATCTGAGGGCAGACAAGACTGGATGGTATGGTGTTTTTGATGTGATGTTGTTTTTCCTACGAAGATCATGTGTTCCCTGCCTAGAACAGGCCCGCTTCCTCACGTTACGATATAGATGGAGCGTTTAGAAGAAGAAGATTGCGTCGTTGTCACAAACGCGCTGGTTTGCTTTTCACGTTCATTGTTTGATACATGCATGCAAAAAAAATCGTTAGGTGTATATAGACAGACAGACAGACGACTTTGGATTTTCAAGGGGCATACAGAGAACGAACAACAGAGACGAGCGGTACTCGTCAATCATGCATTGGCATTGGGTATATGGAGTTTTCGTCACGGTTCACTAGCTAGCTAGCTATCTGCTTATGCTTGGGTGGCGGTGCCCAAAGAAACGCGGGCTTGATGAGGTGACTTCAGCGGCTTTCGCCATGCTTTATCTATAAGTATTGCCTTTGACGTAGTCCTGAATTCCCCAGCCAAATATACGGCTCTTCTTAAGTTGTTACCAGTTGACTAGTAGCTTTCCAGCTTTATGTGCCTACTAATTACCCCTGGACCTACATTCCTCCCCCTATTTTCCATATTCATATAGATTGCCTACGTACTAAGTAGTTATATTTTTGTGACCCTAGGATGTCAAACCCCGGTGAAATTAAAGCAGCCAGCCAGCCGCACAGCTCTCACTCGCCCGCTTCTCAACTGCTGCAACCCTTGACACACTTGGCGGCGTAGCGATGGCAGGGTCGTATTTGTTGTAGACTGCAGCACGCCATTGTCTTTGACCCTGTCGCCTACATCATCATTCAGATTATTTCCTTGCCCATCTTGCGGTGGGGTCTATAGGGGGAGGGGGGGTTCTTTCTTCAAGCCGGATCAATCAATACTTACCTCATGAATGCGGGGTATAGAGCTACCCCGGCTGCCCGGCAGTCCAGACGGCCCAGGGGTAGGGAGGTAGGGAGGTATTGACTAGTCGGGATATAGGTAGGGAAAGCTCTCCTCTATCTACCCCCCCACAACAGTGTTACCACTGGGATTATGACAGCATCGAATATGCGGGCGACGTTGCTAGCTGTCTTAGCTGGCCGTCTTGTCTGGCTTCAACTCCTCACTCACGCGCATCACCGGTGCTCACCTGGGTTGCATAGTTACATGCCCCATGCATGTCTCGTACATGTATAGGCACCTACCTATATACCTAGCTGGCCTGCCAGTCGGAATGGACGGTAACCCGCTCCCGGAATCGGTGGCTGGCTCGGCGGCCGCCACGCTGTAACTGGGCTGTAACACTGCGAGGACATGGTTGCCCACTGCGCAGATTGTGCCCAGGCGTACAATATATAAGAAGCGAGACCGTTGCAGAAACATGATGCGGTGGGTTGGTTGAACCATCCACCTAGCTCTTTCTCCGTCCGGGTCTGGAAGCTAGCGCAGCTTGTCTGCGCTTCCCACCATGTTGTCAGCTGGAGTCTCCGTCACTGCTGTGGTCATCGCTGGCCTGTCTACGTTTGTTGCGGCACAGTTCCCTCCCGCGCCAGAGGGTGTCACGGTGCTAGAGTCGAGGTTTGGAGATGGTGTCACGATTAGCTATAAGGAAGTGAGTAGGCAAACCCCTTGCGCACAGTCATCAGTGCCGGAGATATAGTCGATACAAATGCGAAAGGGGGGAAAGGGGAGACCAAGGAAAAACTCCTGATCTAACGGCCAGGTCTATATATAGCCCGGCATTTGCGAGACGACGCCCGGGGTCAAGTCGTATGCGGGCTATATCCACCTCCCGCCCGGCGAGCTCTCCGACCTTGGCGAAGAGCAGGACTATCCCATCAACACCTTCTTCTGGTTCTTCGAGGCGCGCAAGGATCCCGAGAACGCCCCGCTGTCGATATGGCTCAATGGGGGACCTGGGAGTACTTCGATGGTCGGCCTGTTCCAAGAGAACGGTCCGTGTTTCGTCAACTGGGACTCGAATTCAACCTACCTGAGCGAGTGGGCATGGAACCGAGAAGGTCGGTAGCTACGTTGGCTTGTCTATGTCCATCCAGATTACATCCGTTTCCAAAATCATTCTCCGTCCAGTCTAACTGCTTGCCTAGTCAACATGCTCTTCGTGGACCAGCCGACGCAAGTCGGCTTATCGTACGACACGTTGCATAACGTGACGCTTGATCTCGGGATCGGCGAGACCACCCTGTTACTAGAAAACGACACCATCCCCGAGCAAAACACGACGCTGCTCGTCGGGACCCTGCCGAGCCAGCAGCGCAACAACACGGCGCAGGGCTCCCGCAACGCCGCGATCGCTATCTGGCACTTCGCGCAGACCTGGTTCCAGGAGTTCCCGGGGTACCACCCGAACGACTCGCGAGTGAGCATCGCGACCGAGTCGTACGGCGGCCGATACGGCCCCGCGTTCGCGTCGTTCTTCGCGGAGCAGAACCGGAAGATCGAGAACGGCACGTGGCACGACATCGACGGGGAGAACTACATCATCAACCTCGACACGCTGTTCCTCATCAACTCCTGCATCGACCGCCGGGTCCAGTGGCCGTCGTACGCGCACATCGCCTACAACAACACGTACGGCATCGAGGCGGTCAACGAGACCGTCTACGGCGAGATGGTGGACGCGTACGAGCGGCCCGGCGGCTGCCGCGACCAGATCGACGACTGCCGCGCGCTCGCGGCGGCGGGGGACCCGGACAACCGGGGCGCCAACGCGACCGTCAACGCGGCCTGCCAGTCGGCCGAGACCTTCTGCACGGAGCACATCCGCAACCAGTACACGACGCTGTCCGGGCGCAACTACTACGACATGGCGACGGTGGACCCGGACCCGTTCCCGGCGCCCTTCTACGCGGGGTACCTGAACCAGGCGCACGTGCAGCGGGCGGTGGGCGCGCCGCTGAACTTCACGCCGTCGTCGGGCGCCGTCGCGGCGGCCTTCCGCGGCCTCGGCGACTACCCGCGGGCCGGCTGGCTCGAGGACCTCGCCTCGCTGCTGGACGACGCCGGCGTCAAGGTCCACCTGGTCTACGGCGACCGCGACTTCGCCTGCAACTGGCTGGGCGGCGAGGCCGCCAGCCTGGCCATCCCGCACGCGGGGCGCGAGGCCTTCCGCGCCGCCGGCTACGCCGACCTGGTGGTCAACGGCTCGTACGTCGGCGGCCAGGTGCGCCAGCGCGGAAACCTGTCCTTCACGCGCGTCTACCAGGCCGGCCACGAGGTCCCGGCCTACCAGCCCGAGACGGCCTACCGCCTGTTTTCGCGCGCGCTGTTCAACCGCGACCTGGCGACCGGAACGGTGGATACCGGGAGCTGGGGGGAGGGGGGCGACCCGGGCTACGCGACCGAGGGCCCGCCCGACACCTGGGCGACTAAGAACGAGCTGCCGCCCGACCCGGTCCGCTTCTGCTACGTGCGCGACCTGGGCTCCACGTGCACCGGGGCCCAGTACGAGGGCATCCTCAACGGCTCTGCGACCATCCGCCACGGCATCGTCGTGGATCAGAACTCGACGGCGCTGTTCCCCGGGCTTCTTGACGATGGTGATGGTGATGGTGATGGTGATGGGAGTGGCGGCAACGCGACGATCACGCCAAGCCCTACCCCGTCTTCGTCGAGGCAGCCTGGTTCGGCGAGCAGTCCTTCGACGACCGGCGACAGTACGGGTGTTGCAGGGCATATGGTAGCTAGGGAAGATATCCAGACGGCTTTCTTCTGGACTCTTGCTGTAATGGTCGCTCAAGCGATTCTAGCCTGAGGATCTTGACTAGGTAGTAAGGTGACTTATTACTGTAGTAGTAAATCTTTTCTCAATGGAAGCTACGCCACCGTTGCATTGATTTCCTACTTCGTACCCTCCCATGTCTGTATGTTCAACAAAGGTGGGTTGGATCGTGGAGGGGAGGATGCTGGGCAGGTTTATCCTCCAATAACGAGTTTCTTGCAACACAGGCCAAGCAGGGAAACAACCCGACAGGCATTTTCGGAATCGAACACTCCGCACGCTCGTGGTCTGATGGTGAGGGGGGGAGAAGCTTGGAGTTTTGGTCCAAATACTAAGTGTTGGAGGTTTCAGTGACATTTTATGAACGTCCTCGCACGATGTAGACAATTCTTTGGGTGCATCATCTTTGAAACGTAAGAAGGTCACATCCCAGTTACAGTGCAAGCTTCTACACAGGTGCGAGAGGGAAAGAAAATAAACAAGGAAACGCAGCATGGCGAACTTGAAACCCTCGCGGAAGCCCGGGGCATCTCGTCTCAAGCCCCTAGGCGTCACAGCCATCATGATCGCAGCCCTCGCCGTCGCAACGCCCTACATCTATCCACTCGCAGCGTCCCACCTCAGCTCGCTCTCCCCCCAGCACAATCGCAACCAGCAGCAGAACACAACAATATTAGCGACAAAACAACAACAAGAACAAGAACAAGAAAACCCTCCATCCCCCTCATCCTCCCCAGCCACCAACTTCACCTGCGACCCCCAGCACGGCTACACAACCGAGATCGTCTCCCTCGACCCCTTACTAATCTACATCCGGGACTTCCTCAGCGCCGCCGAGACGGCGGCGCTCCTCGCGGCCGGCGAGCCCGCCTTCCGGCCCTCCGAGGTATACAAGGGCGGCCGGAAGCAGGGCACCCCGGACCGGACGTCGTCGTCGGCGGCGCTGCCGCGCGACGCGCCCGCCGTGGCCTGCGTCCTGGACCGCGCCGCGCGCTTCCTGGGCAGCGGCACCGCCCTGTTCGACCCGGCGGCGCACGGCGGCGACGACATCGGCCCGCCCCAGCTCGTGCGCTATGCCGCCGGCCAGCGCTTCAACATACACCACGACTGGTACGCGGCGCCGCGCGCGGCCCGCCCCGAGGACCGCTGGCGCGGAGCCCGCTGGAACCGCGCTGCTAGCTTCTTTGCCGTCCTCGAGGACGGCTGTGAAGGCGGCGAGACTTGGTTCCCGCATGTGCATGTCGGCGACGGCGGCGGCAGTGCGAGGAGCGGGGCAGAAGATGGAGAGGGGGACGGTGGGGTGGGGGTGGGTGGTGATGGAGCTCCTGCCGGTGGTGCAGCGAAGAAAGAGCGGGTGTCATCGTCGTCGCTATCATCGGCAGCGGCAGCATGGCGTAGCCACGAGGATGGCGGCGTGGCTTTCGCCCCTATGAGCGGTAATGCGCTGTTCTGGGTCAATCTGTTCCCAAACGGCACGGGAGATCCGAGGACGATACATGCTGGGCTGCCGGTGGAGAGCGGACGGAAGACTGCGATGAATATATGGCCGAGGAAATATTATAACTAAGTAATTAATTATATTCTTACATGATCTAAGGATATCACGGAGGGAGCCGTCACAACAACGATTGGGGGTGTCATGGCGTTAGATTTCTTAATATATTAAAATACCCCTTAAAAAGAAAAGCGGCCAAAGCATGGGGCAGAAACTTTATATTATACCTATACAAACCTAGCAACTTGACCTTGTTAACCATTCAAGAGTTTTAGTTTCACTCGACATGTAACCAACGTCATGTTGCTTTCTCGTTTCCCCAATGTGGGTGCGGCGTTCCTACTGCATCGAACAACCCACCCGTCAACAGCGCGTCCTCTCTCACGGGCAGCAACAGGGGCTTCAGCTCCCTCGTCTGCTGGTAATGCACGCTAGCCCAGCGCAGGTACGCGGCGAACGTTCCGGGCTCCCTGTCGGCATCCGCGTGATCCGGCTGGTCCCATATGCGGGCGAGGTACTCACGCTGCTCGGTCACGAGGCCGTGCGACAGCTTCATGGTCGACGACGTTTCTAGGATGCCGTCGACGAACGCCCTGGCCTCTCTGTACCCCTCGTCTTCGTCTTCCGGGTGCTCGACCTCCCCGACCCGGCCGTCTTCACCTTCGCCCTCACCCTCGCGCCGCTTCCGGCTCAGCATCTCGAACTGCTTGCGCCCGTCCCAATGCGTCAGCGCCTGCGCCCAGTACACCTCGGTGACGCACTCGTAGAGGAGGACCTTCTGCGCGAACCACGCGGGGCCGTCCCAGCCCAGGGCGGCGTCCCGCGTGTGCCGCAGCCGCTCGAGGCAGAACATCTGGATCAGGTAATCGACGTAGTCCGCGTACGCGAAGGCGGGCGGCTCGCCCGTCGAGCTGGGGACCTCGTAGCGCGGCAGGTGGCGCAGGAGCGGATCGGCCGCCATGCCCTCGGTGGTGGTGGCGGCGCGGCCGCCCTTGCCTCCGCCCTTATTACCCCCGCCCCCGTTCCCGCCCTCAGACGCCCCTTGCCCTCCCTCCCAGAGCTTCAGGAACAGATCGTGCCAGTGCCGCACGGCGACGCAGCCCCGCCGCGCCGCGATGAAGCCGTTCCAGAACATGGCGATCTCGTCGCTGATGGTCATGCGGAAGCCGGCGAGCTCGAGCGGCGAGCCCGGGTCCGCGAGCGCGTCCCAGCACAGGTCGTCCAGGTCGCGGAACAGCGTGAAGCCGACGTCGAGCCAGACGCCGCCGTGCAGGTACAGCAGCGGCAGGCGCAGGAGGTCGGCGGCGTGCGGGGCGCGGTGCGTGCCCGTCAGGCCCTTTCCGCCGCTTTTCTCGGCATTAACGCCGTCGCTGTCGCTGTCGCTGTGACTGTACCGGCGGAACGCCTGCGGAAAGAACTCAGCCGTATCCTCCGGCACGAAGCGCGAGAAGTGGTTCGCCGACCCCGGGACCATGTCTAGCACCCGCACCGTCCAGCCGGTCCCGCGGATGGCGTGCCGCCGCACCCAGCTGGTGATGTTGCGCTGGCACCACGGCTTTGCTGCTGCGAGGCCTTTGTCCCACTGAGGCCCTCCAAACGTTAGCTAGTTGGGATAGCTGCCACGCATTGACTCTTTTCCTTTTGGGGTGGGGGCTTTGGAAGCATCTCCTCGTGATGGGAAACGCGGTTCAGGTGAACGAACTTCTGTGGAGATCACTTACGAATGCCCATATATTTCTCTCCGAGTTTGGGTCCACGGGCCTATAAGTCTGTAGCTCAGCGAGTATCTCCTCGTCAGTCCGCGCATCTGTCGTGGTGGGCAACGTAGAGGAGCCTATGATTCTAGTAGCCATGGCGGCGAATGCTTCTTCTCTATGCTCATTAAAGAGGCTAGGGATACTGAAATTCGAACGAATTTTCAGTCGACTATATCGGTAGATTTCGGCTTTATATCTGCAAAATGCACGAGTTACATGACAGTCTCATACTGGCTGGCTGGCTGATGAGGTACTTATAAAAGGCTGTCCGTCGCTTACGCTCGCCCTCCTTTATTGCGAGACTAGCCTCCCTATACCGATCCTGAAGGAACGCGGGGGATATGCGGGGTGATCAAGTAGTATACTAGGTGAAACTGGCTAACTTTCCGGATTCAGGAGGTGGCTTATCTTGGCGTCGCTGTAAGAAGATGTAGAATCCTATATCTATGCACTTGCTGATCTAGACCCTTTGCTCGACGTGGATGAAGAGAATGGGCACAACGGAGTAACTAAGTACTGACCTTGCTTGCTTTGCCTTTATAATACATATCATGAAGCACAACCTTGTCATCGCGTTATCAATAACGAAACGAAGACGTGAGTAAGACTTCGTCTATTAGATGTATTAAAAAGCCGATTCTTGACAAAGGTCATACGCTGTAGGTAATCTATTAGGTTGTCTGCATCTCTCCCGATGCGAATTACTTGCCGGCTATGCAAACCCTGGGAGTAGAGTCCCGGACCTTCTAGCGCCCTCCTCCCAAGTCTCCGTGACGATCCTCCAATACCGCTCGCTATCGTTCCGCATATGCGCGACGTGCGCGCTGTTCTCGTACAGCTCCATGCGCACGGGAACGCCCTTCGCCGCGGCCTCCCGCGCATGCTCCTCCACATGCCGCCAATCCACCATGTCGTCCTCCTTGCTATAGACGTACGTGCGGTTCGTCTGGCGCACCAGCACGCGATCGTTGTGGACCCTCTGGCTCTCCCGCAGCGGGCCCTCGCCGGCCAGGAAGCTCAGCGGCCCGTACAGCAGGGCCAGGAGCGCCGCCGCGGCCGCGATCACCGGGGCGGCGAGCAGGCGCGCGAGGAAGCCCCGCACGCCCACCATGAAGGCGTGGTAGGTCCGCCGCGCCGAGTTGCGCCCCGGGCACGAGTCGTACACGGCCGCGTGCGGCGGGAACGCCCGGCCCCCGGCCTTGCGCCGGTACACCTGGTACAGGCTGCGCGTGCTGGCCGCCCCGCCGTTCGACAGCGCGTGCACCAGCACCTCGGGCGAGCGCGGCGCCGCCGACAACACCCCCGCCTCCACCAGCGCCCGCACCTGCGACGCCGCCGCCTGCACCGCCGCCCGCTGCGCCGCGGCGGATCGCCATGCGATCGCCCGCGTAAACTTGATCAGCAGGATCGACGCGGCCGGGTAGGTCGCCTGGTAGTACGCTACGTACTTGGCGATGTGCGCGTCTCGGGCGTCCATCCAGGAGGCGATGAGGATGAGTTTAGGGGGTGCCGCCAGAGCCGGAGCCGGAGCGGCGTTGGACTCGGACCCGGACCCAGTTGTCGGTGTTGAGCTCGCCGTTGTCCTCGTTTTCGGGGGTTTGTAGTAAAACACCCATGGCGATAATCTCGTCATCATCGCTAACGGTTTAGCGGGCGTCGCCGCGGGTTGTCTCGAAGCCATAGTGTCTAGTTCTAGTGGCCAGGGAAGGAAGTATCCCCCGGAAGGAGAGCAGCCCGGCTAGAAGCAGACCTTATGGAATGGGCGTCTATATAACTTATAGTTAATATAAACATTTCTTACCTCTAATCGGTATAAGAACAAACCGTCGGGTGAATTGTCGTTCCTTTGGGCCCCGTTTGTTGGTGACGAGTTAGCGGCTTGGCATTCTTAGCTGCCGAGGCTGTCTGTTATAGGAGATTCTTCAGACTGATCGAGTGGGTTGGCTGATATGTAAGAAATAGAATGACCGACGTCGTCGCTTTTGATACGGGAAACCAAAAGGTATCCTGGTCTTGAGACATGGTTCATGAAGAAAGCCATACATCACGACTGGCAGTTACTTCGTATAATCCGGCAGGTTCCGGTAAGTTCCGGCGGCAAGTTCCTACCACCCAAACCTTAGACGCCGATACCTAGGCCTAAATATATGTTGGGACACCTTCTTGCCTGATGCCCCCAGTGAGGTCATCTGTTTATCTCCGACAGTAATCGGCACTCGTGGGTTATCGGTTGTTGAGTAATGAGGTGCGTATGTAGCAGTGGAGGAAAAGATGCTGGGACGCATGGTCTTGGTTGGGCATTTCGACAAGCCCTGGAACAAAATCTGAGATGCCTACAAAAGATAGCATATCCCAATCTCAGGAGCCTTTCATCCCTTCATGTTGGCCCAGTAGCTGTAGGGCATGGATATCTCCAACGCCAATGCCATCCACAGATCTATCAAACAGATAAGGACATTCATCATCAGAGGTATTGCCTAACTTGGCTTGGACTTTAACGATCTGGGTGAAAGATGGCTCCCTCAGTCCTGTAGATAGAACTTTGTCGGCACTTGGGACAAACCCTTCGGTGATCCAGCGTTGGTTAAACTAGAGGAGACTGGCGGGGTCCCTGAAGCCTCACGCGGTTGATGAAAACTCGGATTGGGAGGAAGAAACTTTAAGCCGACGCTGGGTCAGAAGATGAAGGACGGAAGCCATGTACTGACATTGCTCGCACAGCTTCCCCCGCAGGTATTGTGGCTTTGTATAAGACTCCAAAGCCCCCTATCCTCATGAAACATGCATACAACGACACGTGATTCAGCAGCTGCATACTGTATTTCAATGGTCTACAGATATGCCTCGAAGCAACACAATCGATTTAGAAGGTGTGGATGGCTAATATTATCCCTGGTTATACTTACGTTAGCCACTTGTAGCATACATATAGTGCTTATTTACCTTGCCCAATTTATCTGATATTCTTCATATTTACCTCAGATTTATCGGGATTTCGAAGAATTAATATGAAGGCTTATGAAAGTGCCCCCACGTGTTACCTCAGCGTCGCCCATGGGCCAGCTAGAGCCTAGAGACGCGGGATGACATGGGAGAACGCCAGACAAGTTGCATCAGACGAATGGATGAAGCCAATTCATTTGTGCAGTGAATAAATCTGCCTCCCTGTGACGAATCGAGTTAAGCCCGCTTTGATTATGAAGGGGATTGACTGGACTTGACTTGCCGTGCAAGTTGCAAGTTCCGTCACCATCAAGCCTTACGTGCTTTTTTGCTCGGCCGGCGGAAGAGGGGGCTTATCTTTGGCATCCCTTGTCGGAGAGCGTGGTAATCTATTCTCTCACCTGCTCCCCTCATACAGGCATCGTAGTCGTTTTCTTGCCTTCTATTCATGCATCCGAGCAATCCTACAGCAATGAGCTTGTTTTGATTAAGCTCTCTCCGCCCATCTAGAGACATTGCGCTCCTTCCTGAAGTGAGTCGGCAAGTTGGCCAATCGCGATACTGCCGAATATCGAAAGAGAGTGACCCGACGTTGCATTGGCGCTTCTACCCGCAGAATTAAATTGAACCGCCAGCGAGTGTCGATCGCCTATATTGCTGTAAGGCCCGCCGACGACACGACGAAAGACCGGCTCCAGTTCGAGAGATCCTCTCCGTGCAAGCGTGAGACGACCGAGCCTCTCCTGATTGGCCCTTCCAGCAGAGGTAGTGACAATGAGGGGTGTCGTTGCAGGAGGTCGACGGCCGTCTAGCGTGCGACACAGAGCACACACATGGAGTTTCTCCCAGGTACGAGCAAACAATGCATTGATGATTTGTTTTTTTGTCGTTGCCCTGCCATCAGGAACGTACTACCTAAGTACGGATGGTTCTCCTGAGAGATCTTGGGCAAGGCTGTTTGCGTTCGTCCGATCCTCTCTATGCTGCTTATGGCATGCATTACCACATGCGTCGAGGTGGCGGTGGTGAGGGGACCGGTGACATGCCTCTTCTACTATCCCCATGGCTTCTCCGTCCCGTGACGCTCGAAGGAGGCCAAAGACCAAGGACCAAGGCCAAAGAGTCAAGACCAAAGATCTCAGTTGAGCATCTGCCGCTCAAGGCGCTAGTGCGCGCTCTTAGCCGAGACAAAAAATAAGGACCGAGTCCTCATGCATCGGTTTTGATGGCATTGTGGCATTGTGGCATGCGTCGAGTCATCCGAAGTAACATGTCCATAAGATGTCGCGTGCGCAAGTATTGCCGACAGATAACAAACGGCGGGTCCTTTGCAAGTGTAAGGCGAAGAATACAATATCCAGACAACTATTAGGTACAGTAACTAAGAGTTGGGTACCTACCGTAATCGGTCAGCGTATCAAACGCGATCGATTCTCGCATGCAGAAGACTGAGAAGAGAATGGTCAAACGGTCAAGTTGGCGAGGTTCCAGTTGGATACCTCTCACGATGTCCCCCTTCTACTCCCCTTTTTTGATGCGATGAGTCGATGACCACTGCCGATTGCCTGCCCGATGGCTTGCTTACTGTAGCAGCCATGGATGTATTCTGGTATTTCACTACCCCAGCATTCGCCCTCGGCCAACACTCCGCCACTTGCTTCCAATATTGAGACGTGCCCCAATCAAGTTGAATGTCTTAAGTAACGAATTGCCCGACCCGTTCCGTATGAACCCGAAAGCTGCCCCTGCCATGTGTATCAAGGTTGGGCAGTTCGGCTAGGTTGACGAACAGGGTCGTGTGCAGCGTTCACCGGGCGTCTGTCTTTATGAGGGGTGCATACAAAGTATGTATGTATGTACATGACAGCCATTCGTCAAGTCCTTGGGAGCCATGAGGGACGACGGTGTACCGTGTCTATCAAGCTGAACCCCCTATCGAGTCAGCAGCCAGTACTGGTATACCACAAAGTATGTGCCATACTGGAACGTACCTACGAATACCTGGCATGTATACTTTACATCCCAGCGTGCCAGCATGCCTGCGTAGACACTCTGTACATACAGACATACAAAGATTAGGTGTGTACTGTCTATGTTGATGGGGGATGGTACAATACCCAGGTAGACCAAGAGGCGGTGGCTATTGCATGATTGCATCCGCTCGCCCAGCGGTCCAGCAGCCTAGTCGCCCTGGCCTAGTCGCCCTGTCGCCCTATCTGCTACCTGCCCGTCAGTGACGGTGGGACGACAACGAGCCCCGACAGGCCCAATGCCCCCTGTCGATGCGGGGTGGCCTTCGAGAGTTTTCGAGAGTTGCCGGCAGGGGCACATGAGAAATTGGGACGATTGAGTTTTATAGCGTCCCTGAGATTTCCGTTAGTGACGGAATCCCATGCATGCACCAAGGAAAAAACGATCGACTTGCATAATGTCACCATACCTACGAAGAGGTACCTAGGTAACCTCCACACGATCATACATACACCATACGTATATAACTACCTATACATATGTACACACATACATACATACAGCTACGTGAAGCAGGAAGTACACGATCCATATCTTGCGCCTACATGCTCACGCTACACAAGGAGAGAGGTCGACACCTGCACCTCAGCACTTTCCTGCTAGTTCTCGCTACTGCTTGCTGCTCCTCTTAAACCACCGAGGCTAGGAAGACTTTCAAGTCCACGCACAGACGGCAGACAGACAGAAAAGACACATATCGTACCTATAGTCCAGGTCATGTGCAATCTCAAACTTTGTCAACCTTAAGCCCGTCACAAGAGCATCCCTCAAACACGAGATACCAGATATTTACGTACTTCACACCAACATCTGAACTACTGCCTGCCTCTACCCACCCAGGCAGTCGATAGCTGCGTGCCAGGTACCACATAGTGCATGTACTTAATTAACTACGTGCCTACATTACCTAACTTTAATTCCCGAGTCCTACGACAGCTTCTTCCGGGTCATATCACAATCATACATACCTCATCTAATTAACCTGCCTCTTGAAGAAACACCCAATACCTAACCTGCCTGCTCCTTCCTACCTCTGTGCCCTGAATCTTGGTTCATACTCAGTCTTTCTCCATTCTGCTTCTGATACTTCCACTGGACGCTATTTTCTCATCAGCCCAGTCTCATAATTAATAAGAATTCGACTATCTATCTCACATCTCGTTGCACTCGTTGGGTCGTACGCTGTTTGAACTCGTGACCCTGCCTCACATGCTCGCGGTGAACCACCACGCTTTAGTCGAACATCCAAGAAGCTGGTCACCATGGCACGGAGACGAAGCACTAATGGCCGCGGTGTCCAGGTCGAGGACACAAAGGTCTGCGTTGTAATGGTCGGTCTACCCGCTCGCGGGAAGAGCTTCATTGCACAAAAAGGTAAAAGATCAGTCGGGTCCTTGCATTCACAGCTTCATCCGCTAATCCCCTATTTGGCTCTTACCCCTGAACAGCCCAACGATACCTCCAATGGCTTTCAATCGATGCCAAGACTTTCAACGTTGGCAACTACCGGCGAACCGATGCTCCGCACCCATCAGCCGAGTTTTTTGACACGTCGAATGCCGAGGGCGAACGACGACGCCGTGCCGCCGCCGAGGCAGCGATCAAAGACATGCTCGGCTGGTTTCGCCAGGGTGGTGTCATTGGCATCCTCGATGCAACCAATTCCACTAAAGAGAGGCGCGAATGGGTTCAACAAGTCTGTACCAAGGAGGGCATCGAGGTGCTCTTCGTTGAGTCCAAGTGCGATAATGAGGACCTGATCATGGCCAACATCCGGGATGTCAAGACCACCAGCCCCGATTACAAGGGCCAGGATCCCGAGAAGGCTGCCTTGGATTTCCGTGAGCGGATCAGGATGTATGAGAAGGTCTACAAGTCTGTCGACGAGGACGGGGATGAAGGCCACCTCACATACCTCAAGATCATGGACATTGGTTCCCAGGTCGTCATCAACCGCATTCGGGACTACCTCCAGAGCCGAGTTGTATATTACCTGATGAACCTGCATATCCGGCCGCGTTCGATCTGGCTCTCGAGACATGGCGAGTCTGAATATAACCTTGATGGTCGAATCGGAGGTGATGCCGGCCTCTCGCCGAGAGGACACGCGTACGCGAAGAAGTTACCTGACCTCGTGACACAGTCTGTTGGTGTAAGTAGTGGTCCTGGAATTTCCTGCCGCCCCCCTCCCTTCTCTAAACCATTCGAGCTTGTGCTGATGACGGGACTGGTTAGGACGGCCGACCATTGACTGTCTGGACATCGACCTTGAAACGAACGATACAGACGGCGCGACACCTGCCTTCCAACTACAACCAACTTCAATGGAAAGCACTGGATGAGCTCGATGCCGGCACCTGTGATGGCATGACCTACCAGGAGATCAAGGATACCTTCCCTGAAGACTTCATCGCTCGCGACGAGGACAAATACAACTACCGGTACCGGGGTGGCGAATCATATCGCGATGTGGTCGTCCGTCTCGAGCCTGTCATCATGGAGCTCGAGCGGTCCGAGGATATTCTCATTGTCACCCATCAGGCGATTCTGCGCTGCATCTATGCCTACTTCATGAACAAAGACCAGACCCGCAGCCCCTGGATGAACGTTCCGCTGCATTGTCTCATCAAGCTGACACCGAGGGCGTATGGCACGGATGAGGAGCGCTACTATGCCGACATCCCTGCTGTGAGCACATGGCGTGGCAAGGGGAGCACCGCCAAGCATGAGGACCCTGGCCCTGACGCTGCTGTCATTTGAGTTGCACAGTCGCCCGAAGGGCTTGTCCTGTGTATACCGACATCACTTAACAGCATAGCATGAGGTCGTCGTCGTTCATCAAATATTGGCTACTTTTACAACGTTTGATAGGAGTTCAATGGCATAGACAACTATTAAGGAGGTACATAAAGCGAAACATACCCAGGATTGGATGCCAAGCTCGCCCACTATTGGTCACTCGCTCGACCAGCTTCGAACTACGGGCAACTACAAGGAGCCTGGTTTGGGATTGTTAAGGGCATTGCATTGCATTGGAGGCAACATTGTACACAGGAATAGTCCTTACACGAGTTCTTGTGATGAAGCTAGCATTACAGCCGAGGGAAAAGAAGAAAAGGCGTGATACGGCGTTCTGGAAAAGCGTTATACAAGGCCCGGAACAAACAAATAGACTATCAATTTTGAATATCACAGGCTGTTTCCCAGTCACACCTGCTTCTCAGTATGTAATTGAACTGCTGCTCTTTACATCATGCGTATAAGCGAAGTAAGTGGGTTGGTTGGTAATGCCATTGCGGGTTTTGCTACCGGATGCCTACTGCTCACAAGTATTCTCGTCACTAGAGGCGACTTGAGAGTTCTTGAAGTAGCGATCTATATTTCCATAATCAGATAAGTCGTCATCATACAAGATGTTATGGGGTTGGAAGGGATGATAAAATGGCACATCCATATCCTGCGTGTATCGATAACTACTCTTTGATCTCCATCTGCACATCAAGTCAAACAGTTTCGCACCGCACTATGGATAACAGGGGATAAAAACTGAAGGGTACTTGTGCTTTCTTAACTCAAACAGTTTACACATTTCATCGAAGCTAAATGCATGCCCGTCCTGGACAGCTATAACTCCGCCGATATCGATCTCGGATAAGGAACCCGGCTACGCCGAGACGGAACATTCCCGATGCCAAGACGGGCCAATCCCGTCCCCGTCCGGTCCTTTCCCCGGTACTTAGTCTCTGGACGACGCCTGTGAATTCTACTAAACAGATTGGCACGTAGTTTCAACGAGTTAATTCTATCTATGCAAGTTACTACGACCGGGTTAATCCCGTGCTAACTACCGGTTTCTCCGAGGCTGACAGACGCAGAATTGGGTAATTAGATGTCTCGACGCTGTCGGATCCCGAACCGAACGGTGTGGGGTGGAGATGACTCCTCTCCACAAATAAGATGTATATAACCATGAGGTACTGACTTGAAGCTCCTCACTTATACATATGTAGCTCTCAGCCGCCGTCTGTGAAGTCGCGACTTTCTCTATTCCTCGGCGTGTGTTTGATGTCCAAATGCAGAATTGAGACATATACACCAATCCTTACGTTATTTCGGATTTACTCTTACCTACTACCTAGTTTACACAACCCTACCTACCTCCCTACCTACTCACTAACTAACTAGCTACAACAAAACCATGGCGGACACCACAACTGCTGAGTCCGGCGACCCCTCCTCCTCCTCCTCCAGCAGCGAGAAGGTCTACGTCTCCGCGGCCGCGGCGCGCCACTTCGTCGAGTCGGTGCTCGCGGGCCACGGGACGCCGGCGGGCCACGCGGCCACGGTGGCGCGGTGCCTGGTGGCGGCGGACCTGCGCGGCGTCGACACGCACGGCATCAACCGGATCCCGTCGTACGCGGCGCGGATCCGACAGGGGGTGCTGGACGCCGCGGCCGCGCCCGTCGTGGCCCGCGTCACGCCCGTCGTGGCCCGCGTCGACGCCCGCAACGGCTTCGGCTTCGTCGCCGCCGAGGCCGCCATCGACGAGGCCGTCGACATGGCCGAGCAGTTCGGCATCGGCCTCGTCGGTGTTAATCATTCGAATCACTTCGGCATGGCCGCTTGGGTCTGCCAGAGGGCTGTGGATAGGGGCATGATGAGCTTGTGAGTGAGTTTTCGCGGCGTCGCGGGTTGGAGGCTGATGGTGCCCCTACCTCCTCTTTTCACATCTAACCCACTTTTTCGCCCCTTTCTTCTATTTTTGCTATATGCTCTTTTTCTTCTCCTCTTTCATCTGTTGAAAACATGTCGTTCAACACCGGCCGGGCGTCCCAACCCCAACATTTCCCTGTTCGCTTACGCGGTGATGACAAAAACAGGGTCTTCACCAACTCCAGCCCGGCGCTGCCCGTCTTCGGCGGCCGGGAGAAGCTGATCGGGGTATCGCCGCTGGCCTGCGGCGCGCCCGGCGGCGCGGAGACCAAGAGGCCCTTCATCCTCGACATGGCGCCCTCGGTGGCGGCGCGGGGCAAGATCTACAAGGCCAAGCGGAGGGGCGAGAAGATCCCGCTGGACTGGGCCCTCGACGCCGAGGGCCGCCCGACCGACGACCCCGCCGCCGCCCTCGAGGGCGTCATGCTGCCCATGGGGGGGCCCAAGGGCTCCGCGCTGGCCATCATGATGGACGTGTTCTCTGGCGTCTTGACCGGTGAGTGGATGGATGAAACTTGAATCTAATCCATGCCGCTGTCCTAGACAACGCGATGTATCTGGATGGAACCCTTGCCCCCCCACCCCCCAAAAATGGCAACGCTGACTTTTTTTGGATTTGGCACATGTTACTAACAGGGTCCGCATTCGCCGGCCACGTGACGGGGCCGTACGACCCCTCCAAGCCGTCCGACGTGGGCCACTTCCTGGTGGCCATCAAGCCGGACCTGTTCGTGGGCCTGGACGAGTTCCGGCAGCGGATGGACTACCTGTACCAGCGGGTGGTGGGGTCAGAGAAGGCGGCCGGCGTCGAGCGCATCTACTTCCCGGGGGAGATCGAGCAGCTGACGCAGGAGGAGCGCGAGCGCACCGGCATCCCCTTCGTGCAGGCCGAGATCGACGCCCTCAACGAGGAGGCCAGGCGGGTGGGCGCGGAGCCTATCGTCGTGGGGACTGCTGCGGCTGCGGGGGGAGCCTGAAGGGGAGGGAGGAGGGGGAGGGGCGGGGGGGAGGGTTTCATTGTGGGAATATTTGTATCTACGGGTATGTTGCCGGGTGCATGGTAGTGTGGGAGCGTGGTCTTTGTTCTTCGGACAAGATGGTCGGTCCCCAGAGAGGGACGCGAGATATATCTAACTACCTACATATTTGTCCTCAACACAGCATTTTGATTTGGTGCATATAGCATCCTTCCACTCTCAACTACAATGGATTTTTCATAGGTCTGTCTTATTAGATCCAGTTCAAGTATATTTCTAAATCGGAGACTTCTGGTTGCATATTTCCTCCATCATCTCTCCGTTGGCCTTCCAGGGCTTTCATCCCAGCCAGTCAGCAAGTGTGATTGCGATTGTGGTCCAATTTCTTGTTTTGTCCAAATCCATATCTACCCCATCCCCCCCCCCCCCCCCCCCGAGAGGAAAACTGCATCGTATGCCGATAACATTGCTAGGATAACATTGCTAGTTGATTACATATAACCAAGTGACTCGGCTCTGAACCCTCAATCCGTCATATGTCCCGTAGCTGGCCTGTCCAGTAGGTCTATTCTTCAGTACCGTACCTACATAAACTAAGTCCGGGTGGATCCATCCCGTTCCGAGACTTCGGCCAGGGGCGGGACCTCGGGCTCGATTATGCAGTGGCGCACCTAATTTAAGACAAATCCGGGGTAAACTACGAAGTACCGTACCCCTGAATCTGCCCTGAATGTACGGAGTCTCTACATCATGATTCATCAAACTGTATGTCTCAGCCACGGGATGTACCACGTCACTATTGAGAACCGTTCTACACGAAAACGTTCGACAAGCGTCCAATGGCTACGTAATTTCATGAGTCGTGATGACATGGCGCATGAGATCGTATTGGATAGCAACTACATACTAGATTAAATCCTTCCTCCTCGCCATCCTCTAGAGCTCCCAAGTACCTACTGTGGTTTGGGCAATAAGAAATATATTGTTTCCCCTTTGATCGCTCCATCTAAAATCCAACGTCTTCTCGCTGATACACCATACATACTATGTCGGGCTTCTCAAACACAGACACGGGCAGTAAACCCTCTGGGCCATACTACGACAAGAATGTCGACAACGATGTACCGCTGAAGGAGAAGATCGAGGCAGTGAGCAACTTCGTCTCGTCCTGCAAGTTCGGCATGATGACGACGCGCGATCCGTCCGGCGAGAAACTCGTATCTCGCTGTATGGCCATTGCGGGCAAGGTTAGTAGCTAGGTAGTTACCCAGTAGACTGCTGCGAAGTTTTACTCCCCCTCCCCCCTCCCCTGGGGTTTAGGTAGAGGCAGCAGCGGACCACCAGCTGACTGGCTAACTCTGATTTACCGGATTTGCGTTCCAGGAGGGCAACGGCGTCGACCTGACGTTCACGACCAACACGGAATCGCACAAGACGGACGAGCTGGCGGCGGACCCGCACACCAACGTGGCCTTCTACGACGGGTCGGGGCAGTGGGCGTCGTTCGCGGGCGACGCGGCCATCGAGACGGACCGGGCCGTGGTGGGCCGGTACTACAGCCCGACGCTGAAGGCGTGGCTGGGCGACCTCGGCGACGGCGTGCACGACGGCTCGGAGAACGACCCGCGCATCGCCGTCATCCGCGTCCGCGCGCGGTCCATCACCTACGCCGTCACCGACAAGACCCTGCTGGGCCGCGCCGTCGAGGTCGCGAGGGGCACCCTCACCGGCGAGGTCGCGGCCGTCAACAAGCTGCGCGAGATCGGCGAGGCGGACATCGAGAGGTGGAGGGCGAGCCCGCAGTGAGTGCGCTCAGCTTAGCTCGCCGCACGGGACGGGAGGGATTGTCCGACATGAGTATTTTTACTTCATTAATGAAGAGCATATGCTTCGCTTGAGATCGTTGACATTGGTCTTGCCACCTCGGAAATTCCATCGGGGTTTACCAATGTCTTCCTTCAGTCTGATGATATGACCTAGTGAACTAGCCAATGTTCCCATACTTATGAGCAAGAGGTCATTCATTCCGTCTGAAGTCAAGATGCTGGACATAAAGTGCACAGCATGATCGAAGACAAAAACAGCGAACAATGGTCACAGATATTGGTATCAGAACGTACTTCACCATGCACATGGTGTTGTGCCCTCGGGAGTTTACCCTGCCTTATCGATCATCTCAGCCGGATATGGTGTTAAAGACTTTTTTAGCCAGACTTGACGCAGTATAAACTACTGCATCGCCCATCGGCACTCTTCTCTGTTTCCCTGATCAATTGCATCCCCTCAGCCCCTCCGAGCTCTGCCTGTACTGGGAACCCCCTTTTATATGGCTACCAGCTGAGAATGTTCAGCTCGTTGATCAACCCAGGTCTTAGCGCTCACCCCCTAGGAGTTTGCCATGTATAAATGCGGGCGTATAAATCGGGCTACCGTCTTATTTATAGCACACTTTAGTGTTATCTATGACGCACTATCAGATCTCTATTACCTGATTCGATTACGCTTACGCTGAGAGCTACGATCGAACTTCCGTCCCGTTGGACTGTGATAAGCCGTAATTAGTGTTGCTTATAGGCGGAAACTAGTTGGGCGATTGCGTCTGACTCCTAGCTATCGACAGTATGACTACCCCCTCGCCCCTATGTACCGGTATAACCAGGCTTGAGTTCATCCATGCACGCCTTGCTAGTGCGACGGCTAGCTACCAACAGAGGCCATAATGCTTATCTCTCTAGCACGCCTAGGTACTTGCAGTTTCCATCGGGTCAACTGGTTGGCTAATAAGGTTCTGTACTTTGTTGGTTTGCTACGTTGCGTATCCAGAATTTGGGTCGTACCTGGCCGGCTGGTGGGATGTGTCATATCTGATGTGACACATAGCTGCATACCCCGCATTGCCGATACCGCGTCCCTGAGCTTCTGACCTCGACCTGTAAAAAAATTAAAAATTAAAAGTCAGATTCGGCAATCACACCATTGCAACCTGGACATCTCTGCACGCGCCTTGCCTCCATACTCGATCCCTTACGAAAAGACCAGTGCCATAATCCCAACCATTCGCAAGCAGCCATGTCGAAAGGTCGCGTCTGTCTCGTGAGTATAATTCCAGCTTCACCCTCACCCTACAAGGCTATACGGAGGTATGATAACTAACCAATTGCTTATAGGCCTACAGCGGTGGCAAGTATTCCTCCTTTTCTCGAACCTTTTTCGAACCTTTGTCGGACCTCGGGGGATGCTGCTTGTGGTTCCTGTCCTATCCAATTCGAATTTGCGACAGCGCCCCCCCTTTTCCCGTTCCTTGCGTCCCCGAGATCTTCGTTCGTTGCTCGCCCATCCTTGATACAATAAAGCTAACAGCAGCTTGACAGGGCTCGATACTTCGGTATGAGAACGCTATTCCACCAACCTACAATTTCTTGGAAGCTAAACGGAGTGCTATTTTAGACCATCCTCAAGTACTTAGTGTTGGAGGGATACACCGTCGTCGTATGTACCTCCATCCTGGATACTGCCACCACGACCTAACCACGATACAGGCTTACCTCGCCAACGTTGGACAAGATGAGGACTGGGCAGAGGTTGAGAAGAAGGCCCTCTATCTTGGTGCCGAGAAGATGGTGATCCGTGATCTGCAGAAGGAGGTATGTAGAGCAGCCATATCTTCCCAATACCAAACATCCACGCCCATAGCTCGGACCGGATCCCTCATATCGAAAATGCTTCAGAGCAGCAACTCGGAGCTACTTTTCAGCTGTTAACATACGTTGCCATACAGTTTGTCGAAGAGATCGTTCACCGGGCAATTCAATGCAATGCCATCTACGAGGTCAGTATTCCATGCCACAAACTTGGGGGGATTAGTCCTCTTTGTCGATGAATCCCCGCTGTTGGATTTGCTTCTGACTAGCTTTACTAGGATCGATATCTCCTTGGAACTTCGCTCGCAAGACCCATCATCGCCCGGGAACAAGTCAGAGTAGCCAAGGAGGAAAACTGCACTGTTAGTGATTTTATTTCCAGTTACTCGATAGAACCCAGAGCACGCCAGCCGCTTCGACTGATGAAGAGCGCACAAGCTTGTCGCGTAAAACTGCCGCATGCCTCTGAGGACCAGCTCCAATCCAAAGCTCTGCTATCTTCATGGGCTAGCTTGCTAACTACTTTTTCTCGCAGATCCTGTCTCGTATGCAAACACCACTGAAATCATTGTCGTTGTTGAAGAAAGATCTGCTGACTATCGACTGTGATGGATGACAGATGGTTGCACTGGCAAGGTTCGAATCCCTTCAATCCCCCCACGGGTGATACTAGCTAATATGGGTATGGCAGGGTAACGATCAAGTTAGATTCGAGCTGGCATTTTATGCCCTCCTCCCGACGTGCGAGATCCTTGCGCCCTGGAGAATGCCCGAATTCATCGAGAAGTTCAAAGGTTTGGATAGAAAACATGGTTTGAAAGCTATTTGAATGACTAACGGATTCAAGGTCGTGCCGATCTCCTTCGTTTTGCCGAGGAGCACAAGATTCCCGTGTCTTCATCCCCTAAGGCAGTACGTCTAGCTCATTTATTTCCCAAAGATTTTGTATTGGCTGTCAGAATGGGTCTCTGTACTTTGAAGATATTGGCATGGCCTATATCTGGCCGTCCCCATGCTATATTTCGCTTGCTAACGAAGCTAACCTCTGATTGTCTCATAGCCCTGGTCGATGGATTCGAACTTGGTCCACTGCAGGTAGGATTTTCCTCGTACTCCTTTTTACTGGGTCTTGAAATTCCTCGTTCTCCTGTTTCAAGTCCTACGATATTGCATCCCAAGTGTATAAACTATATGTGGCTGTATCTAACTTGGTTTTACACAGTTACGAGGCTGGTGCTCTTGAACAAGTCGATTACACCCCCCCCAAGGAGCTTTGGACGCAGACGATTGATCCCGAGGACGCACCTGACAAGCCTTACCATTTCACCATTTTCTTCGAGAAGGGTATTCCTGTCAAGGTTGTTACGGAAGACAAGAAGGAGGTGACCGACTCGCTCGAGTTATTCTTGCTCCTCAACAAGATTGGTCATGACCACGGTGTTGGCCGTATCGACATTGTCGAAAACCGCTTCAGTGCGTTGCCATCAAAAATAGATATAACGATAGATTACTGACAATGTTTTAGTTGGTTTGAAGAGCCGTGGCTGCTACGACACACCCGGTCTGACCATTGCTCGTCTTGCTCATATCGATCTCGGTACTTGACCCTCGAAATATAACCCTAAATGCTTCTTGAACTTGCTGCGCATTCTGGATGGGCAATAGCTAATACTATAACACAGAGGGCCTGGTGCTGGACTCTAGGGTTCGCGAGCTCCGCGACCAGTTCTGCACGATTTCCTGGTCTCGTCAGCTTTACAACGGCATGTACTTCTCGCCCGAAAGAGAATTCATCGAGAATTCGATCGTCTTCTCGCAGGAGAATGTGAATGGCAAGGTCCGCATGATGGCCTACAAGGGCCAAGCCTATGTCTTGGGTCGTAGCAGCGAATCAAGCAATCTGTACAGCGAAGAGGATGGTGAGCGACTACAGCATTCCAAGTGTTACCTGAGCGTATTACTGATATCTATTTTCAAAGCCTCCATGGATTCACTCTCCACGTTTTCAGTAAGTAAACTAAAGGTATTTGAATTTCAGGACAGAGTACTGACAAAACCTTCAGCCGATGGATACCACAGGATTCATTGCTATTAACGCGGTACGTCCCCAATTCTTCTAGGCATCCAGGAAGTATGTGACTAATAAAAACTTCAGATCCGCCTCAAGAAGTATGGTGCTCAGAAGGAGAAGGACGGCAAACCTCTAACAGAAGTTTGAAGTTCCTTGATATTACCGGAAATACCAACGGAGGCATCGCAAGGCTGGTCGAGAGGAATGCATAGTGACAATGTACTGAACTTCCAGTATATAATGGCTTCCAAAAATGCAAACAGCAAGTTTTGAGCAGATAATGCATGCTAACTCTGGTTAAATTATTCGTTCATGCCTCCCTATGACAGAATATAAGACTTGTTACGCATGAAAATCAATACGTGTCGCATTCAAATTATCACGAAGAAGGAAAAAATCGATCTCTAACTATACCAAGAGGTAAACGAACGCTACGTAAATAGGGGATGCCAAGCCACTAGTGCCAAATTAGGTAATCCTGGCTCTCCCCTTTTGTATAGGGGCTTAGGTCTGCAGTCACTGGAACGCTATCTTTTGATCGAGATTGTATATTTAAACAATTGAGAAGACAAGAGTCATTTATTTATCAGTAGGCCATCTCCCCGCCTATGTGGTTTCAATATCTCCCACCATGCGGCTCTTTCATCGCAGCGTCGATCAGCTCCACCCACTTGGATACGGATTCATCGACTGGCACGAAAGCCTTCTCCAATCCCGTTAATTGGGAAGCATAATTGCCAAGGGTTGTCTAGCAGAAACCAGGGTTGACGACGTAGAAATGGAATCGCTCTTCTTCTGCGTGCATCTTCTTACTAGTCGAATACACCACATTTGACAAAGTTTTCATGTCCTGGGTACTGGTTGATAAACTGTTGATCATTGGCAAACACTTACTTGGGGGGGGGGCTCTGAACAGGGCTACAAGGAGCTTATATCGAAAATCGAGACATAACTTGAATATGGTAAAGAGCTTCCTAGAATCAAGTTTTGAATATCAGTCACCTTTTCGACAGCGAATTTTCCATCATCTAGTCTATAATACGGGTTAAAAATGACTGCATGAGAAGCCGTCTAGGGAAGGTGGTTCAGTTACCAACAAAGCTGGATACATCCTGTATTAGAACCCATGGTTACCCAGGTGGAAACTCTCCGACTTCAAAAGCAAGGGGAGAGCAGCTTGGGAACAGCCAGACTGCGCCGAAAACATTGGGGGCATGTAATTCAGTAGATCGGACATCTGGAGCTCTGGGACCTTAGGATACGTGTTCGTAAAGTCCGCATTAGCAATGACAAGATCGAAATGGTTTATGCCCTGGAAAGGCATCAACTCTTGGATTCTAGATGGCTTCGAAAGCGTCTAGTTAGTTCTAAGAAGGCATCGACCTTGACGATGATGAGACAGCTGCCATACCCCGCAGGCGGGCGACGGAGAGCCTTCGATGAAGCATGCTCGGGATCCCGGTTGGCGGCAATAATGGTGCGGTTGCGCTTGTCTAGATACGCCATGAGCAGCCCCTTGCCGAGGCCCTTGGTCGTGGCGCTGACGAGGACGGCCTTTGATGGTATTGCGATAATCTGCACGGCTTAACAGGCTCCCTAGGGAAATTTGGCGGTTTAAAGGCACCAGAAGCCACTTCTTTCTACGGGATTGGTTGCGGAGTGGAGGGTAAGCAAAGGAGGCGGGGAGTCCATGCATGTTATTATATGCAAAACTACCAATCACGTAGACTGGAACTTAGCAATAACACATTGTTTATTGTTTGGTACCCATATATGCCCTCAGTTCTTGGAATCGCTCTTGACATAAGCATGCATGCTTATGCATGCTTACTGCAGGGTAGTATTGGGCTGCAGGTGCATTCGTATATCACAACGTTCCGATAGGACCCCTTGATTGTAGGGCAAGCGGATGCGATACGTATAGTAAGAAGTGATTATCAATAGACTTATCTAATCTCTGCAGTGAGTGCCGCTACAGAATGGCTTACAATATCGGGACATGGTCATCTCTGCTGCAGCCGGGGACCAAGGAACCCCTATTCCAGACGAGCCACGTGACTCGATCCAATAGCAGTTCAGTAACTCTCCAGACCACTTCTTAACAATCCTAGGTTTCTTCAAGCAATTATCACTAATTACTATATGGTACCTAGCTCACCTTGACCCGTCCAATCACCACAACCTCCTGGATTGCCTGAGGGTTTCACTCCCTGACCCCTTAACACGCGGACTGATCGATAACTAGGTGGTTATATGTCTTCATGAATCTTCGAGACTCGGATCAATACTCCGCTTACGACATCGCTACGTTTCACTGTTTGAGAGATTAGTCGCATTCTTCTGTGCTTAGGGGATACCTATATGGCTGGCTAGTCCCTCACATCAAGAAAACACATTAATCTGAGTCGTCTTGGATGCTTCCACAAAATCGCTTATTATATTGCTTATTGTTGTGCTATTTGATGCGCTTTCTAATTTATATTATTTCGGAGTTGGCTGGGATATGGGCCATGAGTCGCCGTCTATGCGTATTTCTTGACCATGTCCAGCACGGCAGCTTCCACCTCAGTCGGGTGCGATGCCGACAGGAAGTGCGCACCGCCCTCGAGGAAGTCGATCTTCGCCTCCTTCGAAGAGGTGAACAGCTTGATGTGCTCTTTCGGGATTATCGAGTTATATACGGGGTCGGCAAGTCCCTATCATCATCTTGTTAGTATGCATTCTCCCACCCCCCCCAGAGTTACCGACTTGGGGAAAACCCCAGGCCGCCCAGGGTAGAACTTACCTGCAGCCAGTGAACAGGGCACTTGACATCTCCTATCCTGAGGAGAAGTCCATCTCTCTCCGCCAAGCAGATGGCGGACGATCGGAGCTTCCGGCGCCCCTCGTCTCCTGAGTATACGGTCTTGAACGTCTTGGTCCAAGCCTCGGTAATGCTCGGCGTGGCAGCGTCTCCAAAGCCCAGGCTGACCAGGGAGGCAACCCACACATCATCGACAACGAAATCGGGAGTAGGCGTAGACGACGTCCACTTCGCCAGGAAGGGCTGCGCGAAGGGGACGGGATCCCTGGAAGACAGGGGCGGTTAGTACACACGACGAACGAAAGTGCTGGTACTACTGCTGCTGCTGCTGTGGCTAGGAGTTGAGTTGAGTCGAGCGGCGTTTTACTTACCAGCAACCCTTGGTTCGAGATTCGGCCGATTCGCAGTCCATCGATGTGCCTAGGGGCAAGAGACCCAGGATCTTTTAATTCTGTCAGTAGACCATACCACAATCATCACACTTCGTGGTTAACCCAAACTGCGTACCCTTTCTGGCGCCAGCAGGGCCATGCGGACGACGATCCAGCCGCCCTGGCTGGTGCCCAAGGCGAAGGCCTTGTCGACGCCGAGCGCGGTCATCGCCTGCAGGGCGACCAGCGCCGTGTCCCAGTACGTGAAGTGGTCCTGGCTGCAGCTCGTCGCGCCGTGGCCGAGGGGCTCGATGGCCAGCACGTTCGCGGCCGCGGTGAGCTTCGCGCTCTCCATCTGCGGCTTGTAGAGCGAGGCGGTCGTGTTCATCGAGTTGAGCATGACGACGGTCGGCTTGGCGGGGTCCAGCTTGCCGTTCGAGATGGCATAGCCGACTTTGGCGCCCAGATGGGCGACTTGGACGGTCTGGGTAGCGGCCATGTTTATGAAGTTTTGATGGTGGTGGTGATGATACTGTTGGTAGTTGTCTTCGTTTCGTTGATGTTGATATTGTTATTTTCAAGATGCGTTATTGCCCTCAAAAAAAGAACAAGCTCGATGGAGGAGCAGAAAGCACCATCATATATACGAAAGTAGATATTCTTGTCTCGCCTCTCGGGGCGTCCGCAACGGCAAATGAGCTTTCGTGTATTAAGTGATGAAACACCCCCCAAGGCGGGGAAAATATCGATTAAGCTACGATGTACAGGGATGAAGCTCTACTACTAACAACTACCGTAGCTTTCTACCCGCGTAGGCCGCGGTTTACACTCTCGAGACCCGCCATAGTCGTTCCGTACCGCGGAATTAATGATGCCTGTCGGACACATGGCACCACATGGCGCTGGAGGTCGGTATCGTCTGAGGTCTCCTCTCATCTCTTCTCAGCATGATACATAATCGATAAGTGATGGAAGGTCAAGTGGACATTCAGCGGTTATGCATACATAGTAATGATCATTGCCCGGGTGTTCGGGATTCTCACATAACTAACATGAACATGCTCTCGCGTAGCACGCAAGGACACGTGGTATTTGTCAGAATCTTATAGCTTCATCTAGGTATTACCGGCGTGCAGCACGCAAAGTCTTTAGGGTGGTTCGTAGCTCATGAACTAGTGTTGCGACCGCGCACTTGCATTTGAATCGTTCGTTATCAAAGTCGGGCCTGATGGTCTTGGTGATGGTACGGTAGGTCGAGCAAGCGGTGAATGGGTGGCCGTGAGTGGTGATGTGAGGCAATGTGTGGCGATGTGATCAGAGCGATCTTGATACTGAGAATCTACAGTGTACAAAATACCCCATCTTGCCCGTCAACATCTTATATCAACTGCCGTGACTGCTCGTCATTACTCCCTACGCTTTGACGCTCTATGCAACCGTGCAACGCCGGCCGGTGGCTGTGGTTTTTCGGTTCTTTGTCAATCGCTTACGTAGTCGCTTGGGCTTACATAGTATCTCATTTTTGAGCTTCATATTATATACGTGGGCTGCCCTGATCTAACAGCCGACGGACCCGTTATCGTTACTGGTTCCAGAGCGGTCCGCTTCAAGTTGGTGTGTTTTACCATCGTGTTAGCTATCGAGTCACTATAGTATCGGGCATAAATTTTCAGACACACTACCCTTAACAAAGTTTAGGGGAAGTCCCCGATATATCTTGAGATCCCATATTCTACACTACCCAATCCAGGACCCCATGCCTTGAAGTTAGCCGGAAACATATGGCAGTCTCTTAGAAACGACCCCTAATACCATAGTGTAGCCAGAACTTGGGCAGTATCTACTATCGCCTCGCAGTCTCCTGGCTATCCTGGCTATATTAAATCTGTCGGTTGGCGTCTACTTTATTCGTGAGGCCAAAGATCATCAATTGCTTCGCTCTCTTGCAGAGACCGAGATGCGAGTTGCGCACGGCTCGGGCAAACGGCTGTTTAAACAAATAGTCTTTTGGTGATCTCGGCCAGTACGTCCACAAGTGGAAAATGACTCCGCGGTCACCCGGGATTGTCCCTGATCCAGCCCTGATGTGGTGGATCCGAGCGGCCGGCTCTGATCTTCGGGAACTAGCCACAATCGGATGTGGCAGACCCTCGGATGCTATCTCCAGGCCGTTTCCCGGCTCCAAATGGCAAGCTTCTCACCTTTATGGCCGTATGCAACTTGAGAAGGACACTTCTTAAAGCGCCTAGGCGTTTGAATGTTTAAGAGGCTTGGCTAGAAAGTTGGCTAGCAACTTCAAACGGATCTCATGATTCCCATGTGGCTCTTGTTGAAAGGCCGTCAAGGTCGCGATCAAAATACCCAGGTACCGGACTCTATTAGGGCTCTGTGCCGCACGGATTCGTACCAAGATGTCATGCATGGACATGTCCTAACCTAGCCACATGCGAAGTAGTTGGTTCTCAGTGCCTATGAGGCTATAAGATCTGATCGTCTATGCTAATCTCAAACATGCAGAAACCTTTCCCAGAGGGCATTAGTACTTGGGGGCGGAAATTGAAATACAGAGCCCAATATACCGGAATTCGGGCCTTCGGAATACAAACTTGGAAGTACGTACACCATGCCTTCGAAATGTCCGCGGAGTCAAGAGGCTCTGCAGGATTTTTTTCTCCGTCATGAACAGTGATCAACCGACGTGCCCCCTGTCGAGGTGAGATTGCGCCCTGGTCTTATAGCCGATCGGATGGCGCCCGTATTGCTTCTAGAGTTCGATGCCATCCCCAGACTGGCAGTCAGCGAGCAGTTCTGGCAGCCCGGAAGTTTACCCTAGTCGTATCGAACGAGGGCTAGCTAGCCATGACTATTTCAGGATCTGCAGCTTGACTGCAAACCAGGCGGATGGCGTTTTTTGATACGTAACGCCTAAGGTAGCCAAGCACCCCGGTAGCTCCTAGCCTCGCAGGAAATCGCACCACGGCAGGACGGATGGAGGACTAGAAGAGCGCTCGGTTAATAGCTACATATCTCTTCTGCGTATGAAGTTAATCCCCATGTGTGCCTTTGCAACCCCTAATCTAGAACATCAGATATATACCAGATATATCCACGAAGGGGGCTAGAATAGTAGGGCCACTCGATCTTTTTCGACAGGTTTATTAGTACGCCCCATCAGCCTTTGAAGGTGGTTGAAGGGTCCTGCATTATTCATCCGTACTCGCTGACGAAAGACGTGCACACGACGGCATAAACACAAGTGACGATGGCAGTTCACATAGACGGGTATGCGGATAACCTCAGGCCGTGGTCCATCTGGGTGGTGGTCTCGATGACCGTGCTTGCGCTACTGTCCGTCACACTCCGCATAGTGGCGCGACGGGAGAAGAGACAAGAGCTATGGTGGGATGATTACCTGATCATCTGGTCGATGGTAAGTGTTATGCGAAGATGTCGAATACCATCACTTCGGTGGTGAGATAGGAGAAAAAGCCTAACCCGTCATCTAGTTATGGAATATCGTCGTCGTTGGTTTCATCGGCGGCATGATCCAGTACGGTATGGGCGTCCATTACGAGCAGGTGCCGCTGGAGGATATCGTCATGGAAGCGAAGTTCCTGCTCGTCGCGGAGATCCTCTACGTGTTCAACCTGGTCTGGACGAAGCTCTCCATCCTGCTGATGTTCTACCGCATCTTCCGGTTCTCGTACTTCAAGACGGCGGCCATCGTCATCGGGACCTTCATCGTCGCCTGGGTCATCTGCATCACCTTCCTGTTCATCTTCATCTGCGTCCCGGTGCAGAAGCTGTGGGACACGACGCTGCCCGGCCACTGCATCAGCCAGGTCGGCACCTGGATCGCCAACGCGGCCTCGACCATCCTGAGCGATCTCGCCATCCTCATCCTGCCCATGCCGCGCATATGGCACCTGCAGCTACGGAAGCAGGACAAGATCGCGCTTACCTTTGCTTTCGGACTTGGGTTCTTGTGAGATTCTCCCCCACAACCCCTTTTCTTAGTTTGACTTGGGAGACACAGCTAACATTCGAGGGAACAGCGTGGTATTCGCCTCTGCCTACCGCTTCACCGTCCTGTTCTCGTACACTGCACTGGACCCCTCGTACACGTTGGCACCAACAGTGGGATGGACCGCGATTGAGATGTCAGCAGGTATCACCTCGGCCTGCTTGCCCACCCTGGTCCCCGCCTTCAAACTCATTGGCCGAAGCCTCGGGCTCGGGAAAATCTTGTCGCTCACGACCACCAAGGATGGAAGCCATCCGACCAAGGCCACACTCGGTACCGGCACGGGTGGTACTGCCCAGCGTTCCGAGCGCCGCAGGTCCATCCAGAGGGCAGAAGAGGGTGACTTCTATCGCCTATCGGATGACGCGAACATATCGACTGATGACGATCACGCATACGATGGCAAGCTGCGACCTGACCACCACGTTACACACACCGTAGCAACCTCCCCGCACGAGAGATCCCATGGACGGAGGATGAGTGGTGATGAGATCCCTCTGAACAGCATCCACGTGCAGACAGCTATCAAGCAGGAGAGACACTGAGCATAGGCTTAGTCAGTTTTTGGGAGGCCCTGGTAGGAAACCATGGGTGAAGTCTGGAACCCCAGAAGAAGAGCGATCTTTGATTTCGATATGTGTTAACATATATGTACAATTATAATTCATGCCAACGATAGTCTATGACGAGGTGTTAGATAGCACGTGTTTGCAAGAATCAAGGGGGGCGGGTGGTAGCAATGTTATTGATGGTCATTTCGGGGAGTACAACAACGCAAATCTTAACGATGCCGGAAAAGTCACACGGGAGAGAGCCTATAACCTATGGCATAACTTTGTTACGACCCATTCTGTGCGTGATATCTTGTACGGATAATATGTAGATAGACAAACCAGCGGTGCTAGCTGCTTCATCTGTAGTGTTCCAGAATGACAGGACTTGCTAGTTTTCAGTTACTACTAGTTATCTACTACTTCATCTTATATACACAATTCACACGACAATTTCAGTATAGCCGGCTAGGTTGATACTTGAGATTTCCTCTAATACTCGTGTCCCTTGGATTTCTCACGATTCACGGTAATCGAATATGACTTCCTACTCCCGGCAACATACGGTGGTGTGCGTCCTGTTATGCTATCGCTCACACTAGTGGAGAGGGTGCCATCGTTGGCATTCGCCGTAATTCTCCTGATCGATCCCATGAGTTTATTTGAATCACCATTAGCTTCAGCACTGGCTTCGACAAAGCTTCGTTGCGATATCATGACATCAGCTCCTCTCAGTATACGTTTGTTGAAGATCCATCTTATATAAGATAATAAATTGTTCATAGACGATAGCGACGTGTCCCCCTTTACCCCATGAATAAAGCCCTCAAATGTTCTTGGAGTGACCGTAATAACCCAACCCTCTTCTCGTGTAGCTAGACTCTCCCACCCCACCCATAACCACGGTGCTACTGGTCTCAGTTAGGACCTACCATTCTCCACCTTCTTCCAAAAGAGAAGTGATATAGAGGCCATGATGAGCTATTTATCAGGGATCGCCCCGGCAACCAAAAAATGTCCCATATAATAGCTGAAGTCGAGATACCTTCAGCAAAGCACAGACCTAAGAGACGTCTGCATGATAATTGCTAAGATCCTGCTCGGTCATTGCCGAATTGTTGGAGGTACCCACCCCAGATGAAAAGAACGTGAAATATGTTAGAGTAGGTAGTGACGGAAATTGAAAAGAAAAGGAGTGGAAATGTGAAATGATGAAACCTGCCCCTTCGCCTTCGATATCATAGCTAGTTAGCTTGGCACGATTATGTATTAACGGCAACATGCGCACTTACCTAAAGCCAGTAATCCCAGGTTCCTCGTTGCTGACGGCGGGAGTCCGTATGATCCCATAGTCAGGGATACTGCTGGACACCATATGTATGGCCACCAAGATGTGACCGGGTGTCGAGCAGAAAATGATTCACCAATCATATATGCCGACACAGCAGTGTCCTCCAGGGTTTCCAGTATCTCGTTTGTCATGTTTTGAGCCCTGTACAGAAGTTGAGTATGGTCATCATATCTGGATGATAGACCTTCTGTAACGTCGATGAGACGTTGCAACCCCTATTACCTAATTAGCTCGACTGAATCGAACATCATCTTCATATAACCTACATGTTCCAAGCTGTCTTGCTTATGTTCCACTTCTACTGCCTGGAGTCGTGAAAGCTCCTATGAGGCTGTTATTAGCCATTGCGACAAACATGCTAGCAGGGGTTGCTTACAATCTGGTTTTGAAGGGCCGTAGTCGATGCGGCTGCGGCTGCAACTACCGCCATGACAGCCTCCATCTCGGACTCGGCTCTCCGACCCATGATATTTAGTGATTGCTCGTGAGCTGATGCTGTCTCAGCATGACCATTCAAAACATCCCTCATCATCACTTGAAGCAGTCTTTGCAAGTTGACGGCGCTTTCAATTCCTCCGTCAAGGGCATCTGTTGATCTCTGCGATTATCTGGTGAGCATAATATTATATGTCATAAACTATAGGGTCTTACCTTCAATGCACTTGGCAGTCCCTTCGAAAGTATAGACTCGATGTCACTCAACCCTTGGCTTAGCCGATCTACTATGGGCGAGAGATCGTCGACCTTTTCGGTTGCTTCTCGTGTTCTCCTATCGAAATCATGCATTCGTGTTTCGAGCTCCTGGTCGACTGAATCGGTCATTTGATTCATAATCTTCGCCAACCTCTGGAAGAGAATTATGTGTTGTGCTGCAATTTGTCAGTGGACATACTGGAACGAACGTCTGGTCGAGATATACCCACTCCTGTCGTTATCGGCTCGAGCAGCATCACAGAACCGTAACGCCTTATGGCGGTAACTAACCCAGGTGTTCCACGCAGAATCCGAAGTCCCCAAGCCAGATAAGCAAGCGTCAATCTCAGTAGAGGTGACATGTAAATGAGCTTCGTTGCCAATGGGCAGCTGGCCCAAGATCGGTTCGCGGAACTTGGCGCACTCTGTCGGGATGGCAAAGCTGCCCCTCTCTAGATCACAGATGGCCAGACTGGCGGCATAGGAATCAACAAAGTCTCTGATCTGTCGACCGCTGTCGGTGAGAACAGTTGCTTCGTCTTTCCCTTCGAGGAGCTCGCAGTTGTTGACGAGCAGCCGTGCCGCCACTCTGTGGCAAAGAGGTTCTGACTCGAGTTGACGAAGTTCCTGGAGAGCAATTTCGTAGGCATCCGGTTGATGAGGAGAGGTAGCGTGGAGAAGGTGTCCTGGGCTTGTGCTCGTGCGCAAACTTAGGAGAGAGTTATTGGGATCTCTCGCTATGGCACCTACCAATCAGCCATAGAGTTCAAACTGTTAGCAACGATACTTTGCCTCACTAACCTTTGGACCTACTTGGCCAGATTGCGAGGCTTAGCTGGGCTTGCGCGAGGACCAAGACAGCCACAACAGCCCTTGCCTTCGCCATGGTTATCGACCCCTGCTGCAGTCTCCTGCTCTACTAAGTTTAGATCACTGCCCAAAGAGCATGGCAAGAGAACGGACTGAGAGAGGTGACGTCGAGTAGCAAGGTGGAGAGAACCGAGAGAAACGGGGAAAAAAGAAGAAAACCCGGAAGTGAGATGCGTTACTTCGGTGGGCAACCTAGGATATGGCAGAAGATAATGTAGCAGACCAAGTCCTAGATGGTTTAAACCTCTCAAAGCCTTCAAACTCTTCTCGTGCTAGCAGGAAAGGATGTAACAGAGAAGGATGCAAGAAGTGACTTTTCGAAGACGGCGGTGATCTTGTAGGTGCGTCTATGTGTATTTGGTATTGTGGAGTTGCAGCGGCGCGCTTGAGATGGCGAGGGATGACGAAGCCTCGTCAGCTTCAAAGTCAAAGAAGCAAGCAGGTGCTGAGGAGTCATGGCAGAAGCGAGGGCAGGCGCGGATTGAGTGGGTGTGCGCCTGCCTGCCTACCTCACTTCACCACCTCAATACCTTACCTCGTTCCTGCCTCCTACATCAACATCGACACCGACACCGACATCTACATATCTCTCGCTTATCCACTGTATGTGTAGAGACAATTCGAATCTAGTGGTTTGTGAAATCTCCCAATACACCTATTCAGGGAGCAAGCTGGCACTGTCTTTGCTTGAACATATATCGATAATCTAGCTACCTACCTAGGTAGTTGGTCTGTCATCATGGCGACGTGTGGCCGGAACCCTCAATATGCTCTGAACCAAGAGCTACGCATACAGTAAGTATAATTACTTGACGCTGAGAAGGGTGCCTCGACACAATTGACTAGACCCTACATCACCACCCTCAGGTCACCTGTTTGTAGGAGGCTAAGTATGTGTACCTGCCTCCTTAGTTCAAGCTGTACCCAGCTGGAGCGATAGAAGTAGTGTATCATAAGGGTAGCCATGATGCATGGAGGCATGATGCTAACACTGTGATAATTAGATCTCAACAGAACTCAATGGATCTTTTCATTCCCGTATTTGACGAGTCCAAAATGAAGAATACAACTACAGGAAGCAATGTGTCCCAAATTCAACCTGCATTGCTGCAAAGAGGAAGATCTAGTACCTACATATATATGCAAACTACCAGAATATACCTATACAGCGAACATCTAACTAAGAGGTAGTTACTTAGTAGGTGTATTTAGTGTATGTACCTGACGTATTCAAACCCGTCCAATCAGATCACACTATTGTAGCGGCGGGTCGCAACCTAGTGGACCTCATTGCCGATGTCGACCATTTTTATGCTCCAGATCTGAGCACTCGAACGATCCGACGAGTTGGCTTGGGGCCGAGACGAATACCAATCGACTTTGCACCACTTCCTACCGACGCACGCAGCCCCCGCTCCTCGTCACGATGTTGGCGCCCAGTCGAGGCGGCCGGGTCCTCGAGAGGAAAGCCGCATCCTTCACGCTGCCGAGTTTTCTCCTGCCCGCCTTCCAGTCCAGCACCAGCGCCAGCACCGGCGCCACCAACAACGCCATCACATCACGGCGCCAGTTCTCCAACACGGCCGGCAGAGCTTCGAAGCTAGGCCGGACGCCCATCTCCATTCCGCCGGGCGTCGACATCTCCCTCGGCGAGCCGTGGATCGAGAAAGACCTCACGACGTACCTGCGGATACCGAAGCGCACCCTCACGGTCCAGGGCCCGCTGGGCAAGCTGGAACTGACCATCCCCCCTTATCTCAAGATCGACCACGATGTCGAGGCGAGGAAGGCGTTGCTGAGCATCGAGGACACCAGTGTGAAGCAGCAGATGGCGATGTGGGGTATGTATATACAGACACACACACACATATATATGCGCATTGTTCAATAGTTAGCTATGTAGCTAGCTGTGACCAGTGTGGGGGGGGGGGGGGGGGGGGGGGGGGGGGGGGGGGGGGGGGGGGGGGGGGGGGGGGGGGGGGGGGGGGGGGGGGGGGGGGGGGGGGGGGGGGGGGGGGGGGGG
>JAKJXP020000120.1:31921-64149 GCA_022225965.2 Diatrype stigma | reverse complement strand
GTCCCCCCCCCCCCCCCCCCCCCCCCCCCCCCCTCGCCGCAGGCGCCCACATACATATGTAGCTAACACCCATGTGCTCTTCTTCCTTCCTTTCTCTAGGAACAACGTGGGCGTATCTGCAACGCTACATCATCGGCGTGTCCGAGGGCCACACGGCGATCCTCCGCCTGGTCGGTGTCGGATACCGTGCCTCGGTCGAGGAGCGCCCGCGCCTGGCCCAGTGGCCGGGCCAGATGTTCGTGTGCCTGAAGCTCGGCTTCACGCACCCAGTGGAGGAGCCCGTGCCGCTGGGCGTGAAGGCGACCACGCCCCAGCCGACGCGCATCCTGCTCGAGGGCATCAACCGGGAGGTGGTCATGTCGCTGGCCGCCAACATACGCAAGTGGAGGCGCCCGGAGCCGTACAAGGGCAAGGGTATCTTCGTGAACGACGAGACAATCAAGCTGAAGCAGAAGAAGATCAAATGATTGCACTTTCTTCGGTCTGGCCATCCTTTCTTCTTCTGGATCAACAGCCGGACAAGGGGGTGTGTGTATTTTGTACTGGTCTCTACTTTAGGTATATACTATACTCTATGCTAGGATGGTTGGCAGATGGAATGTGCTAAGACCAGAAAGATGTATATCATATATGTACACTATGGCTTCTAGACCTTTTTGCACATGCGTACCTGTCCTATCTATGTATATGCAAAACTAAGTGTGTAGCGCCCGCCTTTTATTTTTTGTTGTTCCACACCTCCTGCACGGCGGCGAGCACCTTGGAGTGCACGCTCGCCGGGGCCGCGATGACGCCCTTGTTGTTCGCCAGCGTCCGGCCGACGCTGAAGTCGAGCGTCTTGCCCTGGATGTCGGTGACGGCGCCGCCGGCCTCGCGGACGATGAGGTCGCCCGCCGCGTGGTCCCAGATCTTCTCCTGGTACGTGGCCTTGACGGGCAGCCGCAGGTAGATGTCGCCGGCGCCGCGCGCGATCGACGCGTACTTGGCCTGCGAGTCCAGCCGCACGCTCGGGTTGGTGATGCCCAGCTTCTTCGCGATCTCGGCCTGGTCGCCGTGCGCCGAGTGCCCGGCCTCGACGCTCTCGCAGAACGTGGCCGCGCTCATGTCGGACAGGGGCCGCATGGCGATGGTCTTCTGCTCGGCCAGCCCGCCCGTCGTCAGCGGCCGGCTGCTGGCCCCCTGCCCGAGCACGGCCGAGAACAGCACGCCGCTGCCGCCCTCCTCCCCCACGCTCCCGGTCAGCGGCGCGGTGTCGTCGACGGGCAGGTTCGGGCAGCCCAGGACGCCGACCTGGACCTGGCCGTCGACGATGAGGGCCAGGCACACGGCGTACTGGCCGCCGCGCAGGAAGCCGAGCGTGCCGTCGATGGGGTCGATGGCCCAGATGCGGCCGCTGGCGCCGCCCTTGCTGTTGCCGTGGTCGATCATGGTCAGCATGGCGTCCTCGTCGGCGATCTCGCCGCCCAGGGCGGACTCGGCGGAGGGGTCGGAGAGCTGTGTGGTCTTGACGAGGTCCCAGATGGTCTGGCGCAGGGCCTCGTTCGTCCGTAGCGAGGCGGCCTCTTCCTCGGCGACGATCTCGTCCTCCGGGAAGTTGGCCTTGAGGGCGCTGATGATGAGCGCCTGGGCGCCGAAGTCGCCGATCGTTACGGGGGACTTGTCATCCTTGGACACGGTGCCCTTGGCCTTCTCGTGGAAGACCCGCTTGGTGAGGATGGAGGCCCGCTGGACGGCGAGCTGGGCAATCTCGAGCTCCTTGGCGTAGGTCGACATGTTTGCGCGGGTGGGCAAAGTAGCAGCGATGTTGGTACGAGTAGTGGCGGTAAAGGGAATCAAGACCAAGTGGGAGGCGACTTGGGCGATGCGGGGGAGGATTCTAGTGGTCGAAAGGAGCAGGGCCAGGACGACGACGGCGATAGATACGAAGGTGAAGAGCAGTCTGGTAGGTATTCGTTGTTTCCTGCTGCGGTCACGATGTGTCTTGTTGTCCTTCATAGAAGTAACTAAGTATGTAGCTAAAACTTCGGTTGTCTTTTACGTGATGACGTATACGCCTGCGGTACTGTTTATATTGGCACCTGAGCTAGGTAGATAATCGTACAGACGGTGTGTACGGAGGGGTAGGGAGTGGGCTCGGCTATGGGGACTATGTAGGTGACTACAAGTGTGTATGTAGGATATGTAGGTAGTATTAGACGAATCAATGGATCAATAGACTCCCCTTATACGGACAGGCAAAGGCTACCAACCTACTACTTTCTTAGCATAGGTTGAGTTCCTACACAATGGAGCGAAGTTGACAATCTAATTCATTCCGGATTACCTACCGCAAAAAGACAGACCCTGCCAAAAAGGACCCCGCCATTGAAGCTGTGTAAAAGCTGCAACGGAAGGCGGGGAAGCCGGAGCCGCGGCCTACAGACATAATCTACCGACGTCCGCGCCCGACAGCCCTATTAGGTCCCTAAGTTATGTATACATACAGCACCTATCACCCAGCCAGCCAGCTACATGATTACATAACCCAGCCAGCGATCATCGGTACATGCGCTAAAACCGAAATGTACATATATGTATGTACTATAAGTGAGGTTCTAGAAGCCAAGCGCTAACTAGACGATAAGATCACCAATGCACCAATGACGTTGTGCAGGTGCCAAATACTTCGTACCTACATGTACCTATCAACAAAGCTAGCCCCTAAACTGAAAGCATCAGAGCAACCATCACTAAAATCATCACCAGCAGCAACAGTAATCAGCAGCGTATCTCTTGTCACACTTGCGCCGCCTTGTTATTATCGTTGAGATTCATCTACCGCTTTATCGCCCTTGTCTCGCAGTTTACATAGAGAAGTACCCAAATCAACTAAGCACACCCCTCGACTACTTTACTCGACTTTCTTCATTCGAACCGTTTCCCTGCCCTACCTCTTTGGCATCGCATAACAACTCTGCCAGGATCCTATCCGGCTATGAATGCTACTAAGAGGAAATTCAATGCACTAATTCAGGGACTCGGCAATCGATCATCGCCATCCCGGCCCTCGTCCGAGCAAGAAGAACGAAATGGATTAGCTCGAAGCAGCGCCATTCCAAACTCTCCTTCCGTTCCTCCCTCCCCTTCCCCCTCCATCGATCGCATTGCTGCGGCCTCATCGCCTAAGGTGAACTCCACCTCAGGTCTCGGCGTCTCTTCACCAGCCAACGATGACTTATACAAGCGACGGCGAGTCGGTATTCTAGCATCCACCACGGGAAATGTAACGACTGTACCCTCGACACCATCATCCTTCGTGGCCAGACTTGGATTACCATCTAAAGAGAAGAGGGCAGGGGGTATCAGCTTGCCTGCGCCAGAGCCCAAATTCTGTCCAGGGGATCGCGACCAGCTCATCCGACGGCTAGCCACATTCCAAGAACTGACGGAATGGATGCCCAAGCCCGACAAGCTCAACGAGATCGAGTGGGCCAAGAGAGGATGGGTTTGCCAGGGTAAGGAGCGCGTCCGCTGTACGCTTTGCAACAAGGAGTTGGTGGTCCAGACGAGCGCAAGGAGAGAGGCAGGCGGTAAGGAAGATGGCGTCTCTGTGACTGTGTCCGTGACAGTCGACGCGGGGATTCAGGAGGCCGTGGTCAACAAGTTCGCCGAGTTGATAGTCGAGGCCCACTCAGAGGATTGTCTATGGAGAAAACGTGCATGCGATGGTAAGCCGACGTCCAACTCCCACCTTCCTATCAGTGTCGGTGTTTTAGGTCCTATCTTCTATTGGACGTGGAATCCTACTGCTGGCTGCGTAAACCTAGACGAGTTGAAAGAACTAACATTATCATTAGACGCTCTTCTGCGCCTCCCGCTTTCGAATCCCCAAACCGCACTCGCTTCCCTCCGTGAACGGTACGATGACTTAGCCACCCGACCCTCCTTTCTCCCGTACCTCTTCAATCTCCGTCTACCCGAGCATCTAGACCTACAAGCGGCAAAGGCGCAACTCCCGGCCGACTTCTTCACAGAGCCACCTCCGCCTTCACCAGCGAAAAATTCCTCGACAGCAGTCAACGATGTCGCCCTCGCCCTCGCCCTGGCTGGATGGCAAGGCCTCAACAACCCGCGCATTGGTCCCGTGCCCAACTCGGCCTCTTGCGCTACCTGCTTACGTCGCCTAGGTCTGTGGATGTTCAAAAGTAAGGAAGTTGACGAAGCGACCGGTGAAATACTCGTCCCCGCCCCCATGGACCACCTCGACCCCGTCCGCGAACACCGTTTCTTCTGCCCTTGGCGGAACCCTTCAGCCCAGAAGAACCCCGCTTCCAAGGTCAAGGAGAACAAGGCAGGGTGGGAAGTTCTGGCCCAGACGCTCAAGAATACTTCGTACCTACGCGGCCAAGCTGCGAAGAGCAGTCGGCCTAGAATATTCCACCGCTCATCTGCCTCCGTGCCGGTGACACCATCGAAGGGGGCCGCAGGCGCAAACAGTGGTAGCCGTGATGATGCTAGCGGGGTTACTGGTGGTGGTGATAGGGATCAGCAGGGAGTCGAAGGCCAAGGGGATCCCTCTACGCCGAACACAGACGTGGTAGCTGCGTCTAATGAAGAGGAGGACCCAGCCGTGCGAGACGCGAAGGACAAGGAACGATGGGCGAGGCTGAGAAGAGTGAAGAGCCTGTTCGATACCAAAAATGGGAAGAGGCTGAGGCGCAACCTGAGCAGGCCGTCTAGCATCGCCCCTGCCAGCCGGCCTGGTACGGCGCATGGTGGTGAGGATCCCGATGCAGCAGCAGCAGCTGAAGAGAACGGGACCACCAAAGCGGCATAGCGTAGCCTCTCCCGATCTAGGTATCGCATCTTTATGTAGGTTTATGGCGGCGATATGCCTAGCTCCCCCCAAGATCTGGGCGGGGGAGAGGTATCCTGTTGTGTGTGGATTGAGCTGGTGGCATTGCTGGTACTACTTTTTGATCTTTAGCGGCCATTTTTTCAAGGCATTTATTAATGTAGCGTTGCAGCTCCTAATACCAACACCCACGTTATTTACCGATCTCTAGGCTTTTTTTGTTGATGTGTGCAGGTATGCGCGGACACGATCAAGATTACCCGTCAATCTCATCTTCAGCCTTCATGTTTCCCGCCTCGATGATACGCCAAACCATAATCAACATGTCGATGATGTTCGCCGTTCGGTGTTCGAGCAGGAACATATCGTTTCTACTGCGTCTTCCGGTCATATCTCACATGTGTATACGTGAGACTATGTCTATGGCTGCAAAGATACGCCCATCTGAGATGAACTGCTAGGAGGTGGGCTGGGGCTGGCTGGCCAGCAATAAGAACAAAGAACTGCGTGGCTTGTTGCACACGAACTAGAACAACAGACTGACGCTCCGCTCCGTTGGTCTACTGTGACTTCCCGCCACGCAATCTCAGATCCAGGTGGACGTGTGGGCGGATTACTCGCTGAATAGATGCATCACATACATGGACATGTATGTAATGTAATGTGATTTATAATGAGTATAATATACACTACCGAGATACCTACACAGAGCTAGCTCATTGGGAATAGCTTCTGCTGCCTGCCCTGCTGTTGGTCTGGTAGGCAGGTAGGCTTGATACGTATTGCCTACTTCCTGACTCCAGGTCGTATGCATGCAAGTAACCCCAGCTGTCTTGACCTCTTGGGTGCTTGCTTCAGTTCCGTTGGATTGAAAAGGATCTTAGGTACCTAGGGTACTAGACCTAAGGTAGGAGGCCAGGCTACAGGCGGGGTTTTTGCGGCAAGGCGAACATGCCTAACATTAGGACCTATCCAGGGGAGTGTGTGTTAGAGATACCTAATGTTGGGTTCGGTTCGCTCCTATACTCGGGCAGCGGAGCATGTGCGCCCTTTGTGCGTGATCGTCGCCCCGGGCCGGGGAGTGATGGGGACCTCGCCCAATTCGGCCACGGGGACGGATGACGGCAACCCATTAGTGGCCAGTCCTGCCAGGCCCCCCTCGTCCTGATTCGCCAACTCCGCATACATACCTACATACACTTTATACCTAGGCTATAGGCTATAGGCTATATTACTTGCGCCTGGGCGGCATGCCATGCCGCATGATAGGTAGATAGGTAGATACCTAGGTACTATACCTACTTACTTAGGGACTTACTTAGGGACTTACTTAGGGACTTACTTAGGGACTTACTTAGGGACTTACTTAGGGAGTGTGTAGGTAGTATGGGAGTAGGTAAGCAAGTGCTTCAGTAACTGCCACCCATCCGGTTTAATTCTCTTAATTTACCAAGATCGTTTTGGCTCCGGCGGCGGAGGCTGCGGAGCTCAAACCCCTGAAAGCCACGACCTGACCTCCTTCGCTAGGTAATGTCCTTTGTCGCCTTCTAGAGCCATCGAGAAAATAGAAGTAGCCCTGGCTTACAACGAATCTATGGGATGTACCTGGCGTCCCAACCAGCAGACCACCTGTTTACCTAAAGTAGGTAGTAGGCAAATTGGGTATTAGTCAGGAAATAAGTGAATCCCGTCACTCCTGCCTCGCCTGCCAGGTAATCGCTTCGGTTGACAGTTGCCGCCACCATATCAAATCCCTTCTGCGGTTAGCGAGTATGATTGGTCTTTTACGACTTCTTGCACACTTCGTCATCAGTTATCCAATCGACCACCCAGGTCTGGTAGGGTGGGCCTTCGCTTTCTCACACTCTGTCCTATAGGCACGTCTACCGGGCTATAGGGGCAGCATGGCGACTCGGGAGCGAAGGTGGCCTACCTGGCCTATCTACATGTAGTTACTCCCCTCCCCGGTGAGTGGCTGCCATTGGAACCGGCTTGGCTGCCTTCCAATGCCGTTCATGTATACCTGGCATGATGGTTTAGACACGGGTGCCGGTGCTCGTCAACATGTCCTGGTCTGAGCCTGCATTGTCTGGGTGCCTAAGTACAGATCGGTGCCATGAGGGCTCCGATGATTGTTTGGATCTGTGCCGACCTGGAAACCTGAAAGACCGGGTTTGGTTTCCAGAGCGGTCCCTGCCTCTGGAATCAGTCTGTGGACATTCCTTGCGCGTGTTTTGCCCCTAACAAACATGTCAGGATTTACGCACAAAAAGCGCATGACAGATCCACACTCACCGATTCAGAACCTCAGGCCCATGCCTACCTACTTATAGCCAGGAACCCTCTATATCGGTCCTGTGCTTTCTCTTATCGTGTTTGTATCCTTGTTCCATCGACCTATAGACACCAAACAGCCTGGAAGACAACGCTCTTCTATTCTACTATACTTTACCTAATAATATTCCTATACGAATCAACTCACCTGCTGCTTCCTATGGTATGACTATAGCCAATCTTAATAATTCATCACAGTATTATACCTCAACACCTGTGGTGATGGGGAGGAAGGCGCTTTCATCGGAGGTTTTGCCTACGGTGGCACCGTCTGCCCAAGACGTAACCCCTTTCAGGTCTGACCAGTCCTCGGATCAGATATCGTGCCAGCCGTTATGGAAAGCTTCGCTAGCGATTCGAGGCATGACATGTGGCTCCTGCGTCAACACCATCACACACAACCTAGAGCAACAAAATACTGGATGGAAGGTGAATGTTAGTCTCCTAGCGAACGAGGCCACCGTCATATACCGCGGCTCTAAGGAAGATGCTGGTCAAATAGTCGAGGCTATCGAGGACTTAGGCTACGATGCGATCCTCGATCGAGTAATAAGCGCCGACGCGGACGAGAAGTACCACGAGTTGTCAGGGAAGGACCATGAACGGACCGTCGAGATATATGTCGGTGGCCTCCAAAGCGATTTATGTTCGACTCGCGTTGTACAGGCTTTGGAAAGTTGTTCTCTAGGCAGTGTCGAAGTGCTTCACAAGCCCAGTCTGGTAAATCCCATCGCCAAGATCAGATACAAGCCCGACGCACCACGTTTCACGATTCGTCATCTTCTCGCGGCCATCGAGTGCTCTAACGGCGACAGCGGCAACAGCAATTTCAGCGCACGCATCTATCACCCTCCAACCCTGGAAGAACTAGCGACCCAAGGGGCTATACATCACCAAAGGGACCTCCTCCGCCGTGTAATCGTAACGGCCGTCCTGACGATCCCAACTTTTGTAATCGGCATCATCTACATGGCCACGGTGCCCGACCACGACCCGGGAAAGATGTGGCTCATGGAACCGTGGCGGGCCGGGGTCGGCCGCGCTCAGTACATCCTCCTGACCCTCGCCACGCCCGTGTTCTTCTGGCCGGCCAACATCTTCCACAAGCGCGCTATCCGGGAGATCGTGGTGATGTGGCGGCCGAAGAGCGGCGTCCCCTTCCTGCAGCGCTTCTACCGGTTCGGCAGCATGGATCTGCTCGTGTCGCTGGGCACGGGTGTGGCCTATCTTTCGTCGTGCGCCCAGCTCGTCGCGGCCGGCGTCGACCGTCCCAGCCGTGTCGATGACGCCAACTTCTACTTCGACGCCGTCATCTTCTTGGCGTTGTTCCTCCTCGTCGGCCGGCTGATAGAGGCCTACAGTAAGTCCCGTGCCGGCGACGCCGTCCAGTCGCTGATCAAGCTCCGGCCCACGACCGCCATCCTCGTTGTCCACGACGAGGCGGGTGGCGATCAGACTCATGGAGCGAGAGACGTGGTCGTCCCGGTGGACCACCTAGAGTTCCACGACCTCGTGCGCATCCCGCACGGCGCCTCTCCGGCCTGCGACGGGTTCATTGTGCAAGGCGGGGGCACCACCCAGTTTGACGAGTCCAGCCTGACGGGCGAGTCGCGCCTCGTCCGGAAAACCGAGGGCGACCCCGTCTATGCCGGGACCATCAACAAGGACGCCCCTGTCGTCGTCGAAATCACCGGGGTCGCCGGCCACTCGATGCTCGACAACATCGTGCGGATCGTACGCGAGGGCCAGGCCACGCGCGCGCCCGTGGAAAAAATTGCCGATGTTTTGACGGCGTACTTCGTCCCCGCCGTCGTGCTGGTCGCCATTGTTACCTGGGTCGTTTGGCTCGTCATCGGGCTGGGCGGCACGGCCCCTGAGCACTTCCTCTTGGATGGAGAGAGGGAGTCCGAGGGGAGCTGGGTGGCCTTCTCGCTACGCTTCGCTATTGCTGTTTTTGTTGTGGCGTGTCCCTGCGGTCTCGCGCTGGCCGCGCCCACCGCCATCGTCGTCGGGAGCGGCCTGGCTGCCAAGTACGGCATATTGGCTAAGGGGGGCGGCGAGGCCTTTGAGAAGGCCAGTCGCGTGAACTGCGTCGTCTTCGATAAGACGGGTACCCTTACCGTGGGCGGCGAGCCGACGGTCACTGACTGCTCTTTCGCCCGTGGTCTCGATTTTACCTCAGACTACGATCGCGATATCGACCTCGAGGAAGAGGCGGTTCCAGATGACGATCGAACACGGCGGCGGCGGCGTAGCGCGTTCTTCGCTATTCTCCGCAGTACGGAAGAGAGCAGTAGCCATCCTATCGCAAAGGCCATCGTGTCGTTCTGCAATGCTGCAGCCGAGTCTGGCTTCCCACAGCTTCAACAACAGCAGCAAGTATCCATCGCAAACGTGGAAGAGCTCCCAGGTAAAGGTCTTAAGGCGTCAGTATCAACTCGTGATATTCCTATCCAAGATCCTATAGGGTCCCATGACATCACCAAGATTGCGGTGGGGAACGAGGTTCTCATGGCCGACCTGGGTGTCAAGATCCCCAGCGAGGTCTCCAGGACGCTCCAGACCTGGAAGACCGAGGCCAAGTCCGTTGCGCTCGTCGCTATTATCCAGGCGGACACGCGCAGAACGGACACGGACGATGGAGAAAAGACGTTCAGCAACAGTGACTGGGAGTTCGCCGCGGCCTTCTCCATCGCCGACCCGATCCGCCCCGAGGCCGCAGTGGTCGTCCGGACCCTGCAGGAGGGCGGCATCGACGTATGGATGCTATCCGGCGACAACGCCACGACGGCGCGCGCGGTCGCCAGCCAGGTCGGCATCCCCGGCTCCAACGTCATCGCCGGGGTGTTGCCGACGGAGAAGCACGACCGCATCGCCTGGCTGCAGTCTACGCCCAGGGCCGATAATACCACGCGGCGGCGGCAGCCTCATCACAGCAGCAGCAGTGCTGACCGCACATCACTGTTCAGCGTGTTGAACCCCTTCAGCCACTGTCGAAGTCGAAGGCCGGTGTTGCCGGAACGGCAACTCGAGGAAGGCAGATACGGGCAAAGCGAGGAGGAGCAGAAGCAGCAGCAGCAGCAGCAGCAGCGGATAGGAGAGAAAGCCCACGAGGAGGGGGCGTTCGACATCCACGTCAATGTAAACGCAAACGCAGACGCAGACGTAGATGCAGATAGGGATGGCATGGTACAACACGGGGGTGGTGTCGAACGCAGGCACACCGCCAACACCAACACCAACCCCACCGTCGTCGCCATGGTCGGGGACGGCATCAACGACGCCGCGGCGCTGCACACGGCCGACGTCGGCGTCGCGGTCGGCAGCGGCAGCGACGTGGCGATCGCGAGCGCGGGCTTCGTGCTGATCTCGAGCCAGAACCCCCTGGGCAACCTGGTGACGCTGCTCGACCTCAGCCGCGCCGTCCTGCGCCGCATCAAGTTCAACTTCGCCTGGGCCCTCGCCTACAACCTGCTCGCGGTCCCCATCGCCGCCGGGTGCTTCTACCCGATTGTCATCGGTGGCGGTGGTGGGGGTGAGGGTAGTAGTGGAGGAGCAGAGGCACACACGCACGTCAGACTCGAGCCCGAGTGGGCCGGGCTGGCCATGGCGGCGAGCTCGATCAGCGTCGTGCTCAGCAGCTTGGCGCTGCGGCTGGGGTGGTGGGGGATCGGGTTTCGGCCTAGGAAGATCGGAGGGGGGTAGTTTTGCGTTGGTTAGGTAGCGGTACTTGCTTAGGTGAAGTTCGTGGATTCGAGGGTGCTTGGACTCGTTTGTTTGGCATTGAGGTTGTAATTACTATATATTTATAAACTTCGCGGCGCGGTCAGAGCCATGATGCCATAGGTAGGTGGCTTGGATACCAGGATTCCGGACGGCGTTGATAAATGATCAAAGAAAGCAAGGCGCGTACTATACTTGGAGAGGGAAAGGGGTCACGGATATATATGCAATGCAGGATGTATGTTGATACATGTGCGGTGCGTTTTCTTTTTTTTTTTTTTTTTTTTTTTTCTTTTTTTCTGTTTTCGTGTCATGTGGTTTGTCTGTGTGTCAGTCATGCTCCTGATAGATGCGTTTTGAATGTTTGTCTTGATAGACGTCAACATGAAACTGATTATACCCCTTTTCATTCGCAATTAGGGGTTGGGAACTTGAAGACTACCACCTAATTAGTACGTACTAGGATTAAATTGGCTAATTGGCCTCTTTGAACCCGTTGAGGCATCATCAATCTTGACAATACAAACAATTCCGATATCAATCACTACACAATAGCTCTGTATCGCATACGATACAGTCTGTGGATCATAGAACGCCTACCATAGCCAGACCGGATTTCCCAGCATACAGTACAAGTCCTTTCATTACTTTTACAACCTGATTACCACTTAGTCTAAACTAATACCATATCACTAAAATGAGTGACAGGAACAACGTGTACCAGCTTGATACCCTTGAGGCCATCAGTTTCTCGAAGCCTGTATCTACTGCAGATGGTACGCCGTGTGACGTTGAGGAAGCCAACGCAGTCGTTCTCGATGGAGTAGGTCCTGTAGCAGTCCTTGCTGGGGAAGGACTTGCGGACGAAGTAGTAGTTCTTGTGCTTTGCGCTGTCGTATTCGAAGAACCGGGGGACTTGGTTTCGGTGGAAGTAGTCGTCGCATGGGTGGTTATCTTCATGATGGATGCGTAGGACGTAGACACGTCCTCTGGAAGGACACGGAGATCTGTCTTCTCCCACTGTACTGTGACCTGGTCATGCTCGATCCACAGATGGGATAGCGTCGTGTAGACATCTGCCGTCGAGATGTTCGGGTCCAGGAGGAAAGCCATGGGCGTCGTGATAGTCGAGGTGCAAAGCCAATCCGGGTCATCGCGATGCGTTGAGAAGCCACTGTTTACCTCTCGCTATCATATCAGCCTCGGTCTTCCCTGGCCCTACCGGTATGGAGTGCGAAACGGGACGGTATCGAACCTTTGACAACACCGCCCGGTCCAGACCGTCCTCCGGTTATGCTTGTTCGACGTGTGATCAACCATGGCCATTTGATCGGGGCATACTCCTGGGCTGAATGTGGGATACGAGTCTTGGTACTCGGTGGGTATGCATTCCGTGAACAGGGGATCGATCCACCCGCTGCTGGGCGGTATGGTGCTTGTCGACGAAGCGGTGGCGATGTATACAGCATACCGGTTGGAACACGATGCCGGAGGAGTGTACACTGTTGTCAGCGCCTGCATGGCATCGGCGGTAGGTAATCGAAATAAACTAAGACTACCTAGGTATACTTGACATAAGGGTTGAGGGGTTAATGAGCAAGAGGGAAAGGAATGCTAGGCTACTATGTAGGTCTGAAGCGGCTTTCTGTCTCATTTGCCAGCCCGGGGTTTTCGACATCACAAATTTTCCATATGGAGGAAAGGGTCGTTCGCATCTACGAGGTAAAGTCCTGATCAAGTACAAGTACCTACATTTGCAGTGAAGGGGTTGAGCCTTCCTCACCAGCGGGGTTTCATGCTTTAAGTTGGCGAATCTCTCCTTCCAATCGTATGCGGAAGACAGGTCGCTAGGACCTTCATTACAAAAAAGACGACCTGCCTCACGAAACCAGGTTTAGATCGTTCATCCAGGGGTATTCAGGGGCTGATACTAAGAACTTTGCCTTATATTCACATGATTATCCCTTCTGTCTACCTTACACCCTGTATACCAGGTAATGAATCTAAGGTTGTAGAGAATGCCATCCTATAGGATCACAGTTGATTTGTACGTAAACCATGACGTTGTATGCTATCAGGTAACTACAAGATGCATCAATAGTGTAGGTCGGAACCTACCTTTTTAATAGTATGTAATACTTAGGTAAGCGGTATGAGCTTGCTTAGTGGGGTATAGATTCTACTTGGATGCATCTCCAGGTCTATGTCGATAGATCGCTTTCGCTCCAATATCAACTCAAAGGGACCATTCTTTCGCAAGTGATCTTTATACAATCTTGTTTTGGCAGCATAATCGAAAAGCACTTCGCAGACCTGATATCATAATCGAACTAAAACAACCGCCTCGTAAAAATGGCGCCTGTCTACAAGGTCGCTCTCATCCAGCTACACCCGAAGGTCTGTTCGGCCTTTCCCTCGTTACCATTCCACATCTAGCTACTAGAGGCATGGGATTCATCCATATACATGTCAATATAAGGCAATTTCAGTACTGCTACTAGGTGTAACGTCAACCCAATGACCTGAAGGGATGCGCTGTACCCATGCCTTGATGATCCGTACCTTTTGCTCACTTACATTCGACATATTTAGCCTCTCTCTCCAAAAGAGAACTTTGCCAAAGCTGCATCGTTCATCAGGGACGCCGCTGGAAAGGGATGCCATTTGGCAGTATTGCCCGAGTACCACCTCACGTCGTGGGTTCCAGAGGATCCGGCGTTTGGGCCGTCGTGCGCAGAGTCGCCAGCCTACCTGAAGAAGTACCAGGAGTTGGCGAAGGAGCTTAGCATTTGCATCGTGCCCGGAACCATCGTGGAGACACATGGCGGTTCTCTGTCTAACATAGCCTACTTCATCTCGGACACTGGTAAGATCTGCGGGCGCTACCAGAAGAAGAACCTCTGGCACCCGGAGCGGCGGCACCTGGTCTCGTCCGCCCACGAGCCGCACCGCGCGTTCGACACGCCCCTGGGCCGGGTGGGCCTCTTGGTCTGCTGGGACCTGGCCTTCCCGGAGGCCTTCCGGGAGCTGATCGCCGATGGGGCGGAGATCATCTGCGTGCCTGCGTTCTGGACGATGAAGGACGTGACAGACGAAGGGTACGCGCTGAATCCGGACGGGGAGGCGGTCTTCCTGAACAGTGCTATCGCCAGCCGGGCTTTCGAGAACACCAGCGCCGTGATCTTCGTCAACGCGGGAGGCCCGCCGGAAAAGGGGGAGAAGACCAACTACGCCGGGCTCAGCCAGATCGGCGTGCCGCACATCGGCTCCTTGGGCAGGATGGGGCGCGCAGAGGGCGTGTCGGTCGTCGATCTGGATATGAACGTGCTGAAGATCGCGGAGGAGAACTACAAGGTTAGGGAGGATATGAAAGCTGAGGGGTGGCATTATGCGTATACGCAGATCCGGGACGAGAGCAAGCTGTGAGGCCTACCTGTGGCTGCTGTGTCTACCTACGTTATAGCTTTATAGGTAGTTGCCTGCTTATGCATTTATCTGTACTACTTCATAGTTCATACTAACCCGGGGCTTAAGGTTTCTGACTGTTTCATTCTGACTACTTACTCTCAGTGTATCCCGCGTTGCAGCATCATCGCAATTACGCAATTATCAAACTGTATGATAACGGATTGGGTACTTACTTAAAGTAGTTACATGACGTCTTGAAAGAGCGAGCATTGGAGATAATTCGGTATTGGAGAAGCCCCGCCCCGCTTGCTACCTCGACAACCCTGGAGATTCAATTGACAGATTCAATTGCCACACGTTATCCGTTATCCCACCAAACAACCTGAACCGATAACCCAATCTAGATCTCCAGGGTTCATCCAGTGGTTGATTGATTAGATGGTCCATTGGTCCCCTGCTATGATCTATGGTCTTGGCGCCTTAGGGCTTAGGCACAGCCCGGAGCTACGGGATGTATCTAAGCCATTTCCAGCCTAGCTCCGATGGCGTGATAGTTTCCTGCGACGGCGCGATTTCTAGGTCAACTTGCGTGACTTGCTCGACGGCAACTTGACCACTACCGACACTACCGACACTACCGACAGCCATTGAGGCCCAGACATTGAATCACCAGGAGGCAAAAAAATTACAAAGAAAATTTCTTACCCGCTTCCCCAGGCTGCCAGGACGCTGCTTCGTGCTGCTATCCGCAGATGTGCTAACAATAGCCGGCCGAGAACCGTCGCGGTTTCGGCACACTTTGCGATCCCACACTACCTAGGTACTACGTATAGTGACAATGGGTGCCTTGCCCAAACCACTTAGTCCATTATGGAGCGCTTTCGGCCACAGAGGAGTAGTAGGTCTTGTTTTATTAGTCTTCGTGTTCTCTCTTCGACTCTGACTTCGATGGAGTGACTTGTGACTTCCCAATCTTGACTATTCCATATCGTGTCCTTGCTTGCGAAGAGACTCTTCCAGTTCAGTCCTCATCCAGCCCGGCCGCTTTCAGACAGAACTTGGATCAGAGTCTTCTGACAATAGTCTCCCAGTGTCCTTCCTCGGAGAGACGCCCTGGTGCCTGGTATCCCGGTTCTAATCTTCCACTGTGCTTGTCCAGGACTTCCCGGGTCTCCAAAGCCCACGGCGGTCAAACGGAACCTTCATGATGCAGGCCGGCCAAATAGAAAGTGACAAGAGCGCGTATGCGAATCAGATCACCCTGTCTGATACCATGACGGAGCGTACCGAGTTCACCAAGAGGACCTCGACGTTGCCCTTTGGTCAACCCATCGCTCTCTCATCCATCTCCGGCCCCACCTATGTGACCGGACAGCTCCTTGTTCAGCAGATTGCCTACAAGCTGTCTGACAAGATCTTCTCGTATTCCCCCGAGACTTTCGAGTTAGATGTCGCTGTGAAGCAGTGGTCAGAGGAGCAGGAGAACAACATCTTCGGCTACCCCACAAGTGTCTTGCCTCTACAGACACGTACTGGCGCTGGCGCTTTCGCTCTCGGTTATATCTTCTCCAAGGACTTCGACCTGAGCAAGCGCAACATCCCCCAGACTTTGTTGGCTGCATCTCCCAGTCTGCGCCATCTGCGCGCCGCTTTGGATCAGCTCTCCTTACTCTATGGCGTTGCGAGTCCCTTCGTGGCCCATGTTGCTGCGGCCGACTACGATGCCGACGCTGGTCTTATCACCGAGTATGGCACTGCTTTGCAACTGTCTGAAGAGCTCGGCTTGGGACTTGTATCCAGTTCCTCGCCTTATGAGGCACAGCATATGGCCCTGTTTTCCACTTTGATGGCCAAGGTTTTGCCCACGCTCCACATTTACGACGGCGTTCACACGTCCCGGGAGACTCTGAGAGTCATCGACGTTCTGAGCGAGACGGGTGTCTCCGATGTCTTCAACAAAGTCTCCAAGGCTGCCGAGTCTTTCAACCAGCGACTTGACAGTGCCGGAAAGGTAGTCGAGCTACTTCAGGCTTTCAATGATGAGCTCGGTACCGAGTATGGGCTATTCGAGTACGCTGGTCACGAGGCCGCCGAGAATGTTCTCGTGGTCTTCGGAAGTGTGGAATCACAGCTGGCCAAGCAGGTCGTTGCCCAACTGGCTGCGGACGGAGCCAAGGTTGGCGTTGTGAGCGTCCGAGTGTACCGACCTTTCGTGGAGGAGGGATTCCTCAAGGTGCTTCCGGCTTCGGTGCAGACCATCGCCGTTTTAGGCCAAGTCGCCAATGACGCTGCTGTATCTGATGTTGCCGTCCAGTCGGTGTTATATTCGGACGTCCTCACTACCGTATCGCTCTCGAATGCTGCAGCCTCGACTCCAGCAGTCGTCGATGTCAAATACCCCGCTACCCACACGCTTACCCCTGATAGTGTCGCCTCGATCGTCTTCAAGACTTTCTTCAAGTCGTCAACCGAGGCCCACGTCCAGCTGCCTCAACATGAGGCTACGCGCCAGTTTATTTTCTGGGATCTTGACGATTCTGTCACTCTATCCTCGCCTACAGTCGTCGGTAGCTTGCTCTCCAGAGATCCGTCCAGCAACATCTACTTGAATGAATCGCACGACAACCTCGTCCAGGGTGGCGTTATTCGAACTGACTTGAGAACGTCCCCAACTACCATCGATGCTCCTTACCCTGTTGAGCAAGCGGACGTCGTCGTAGTGAACGACGAAAAGCTCCTGAAGGAAGTCGCTGTCTCTAAGAGCATTAAGGATAGTGGGGAGTTGCTGCTAAGACTGCCAAACTTCAAGGACGAGGATATCGAGAAGCGTATCCCGGCCACCATTCGCAAGGATGTGCGATCCAGGAACATCGCGCTCCATATTTTGGACTCGGCCCTATCTCCTGCTTTCGAGGCCGACGCCAACGCAGCTAGATTGCTCGTCGAGCTTGCTTTTCTTAAATTGGCCACGCCAGATATGAAGCAAGAGCTGCTCGAGAAGCTGTCTTCCCTAGAAGGCAATCAGCCTACTCTCGAGGAATGCATTGATGCTGTTGAGAAGTCTCTCAAGCAGATTGAAGTACCAGAGTCATGGGCCGAAGCTGCTGATGAAGCCGACCAGGTCCTACCCCAGACCCTGAAAACGAACAGCTTTGTGCCGTTCGCCAAGGTGGAGCCGGAAGAAGACCTTGGCCTGACCACCTGGCAATCCGCCGCCAAGGGTCTCGTCTTCAAGGAGGCATACGGTACTGACTTGACTCTGCGACCAGACCTGAATGTCAAGACCTACACGATTCACGTCAAGGAGAACCGCAGGCTGACACCCTCAACCTACGACCGAAACATCTTCCACATCGAGTTCGACCTTGGTGACTCAGGTCTTACTTACAACATCGGAGAGGCGCTTGGTATCCATGCCGATAATGACCCCGAGCTAGTGCAGAAATTCATTGGATCATACGGACTGAACGCGGACGATCTCGTCCAGGTTCCGTCGCGAGAAGATCCATCTGTACTCGAGAGCCGTACCGTGTATCAATCCCTGGTACAAAACATCGACATCTTTGGCAAGCCTCCCAAGCGATTCTACGAGTCACTGGCCGAGCTGGCGACCGAGGAGATCGAGAAGAAGAAGCTCGCTGGTCTGAGCACCCCAGAGGGTGCCGAGGAGTTCAAGCGTCGTGCTGAGGTCGACTTTATCACCTACGCTGACGTCTTGGAAGAGTTCCAATCGGCGCGGCCCAGCTTCCCCGAACTCGTCCGTCTTGTCGGTCCTCTCAAGCGCCGCGAGTACTCGATCGCCTCCGCCCAGGCCGTCACCCCCAACGCCGTCGCGCTCATGATCGTCGTCGTGGACTGGGTGGACAGCAAGGGCCGGCAGCGCTACGGCCAGGCCACGCGCTACCTCAGCAACCTGCCCGTGGGGTCGGCTATTACAGCCTCGGTCAAGCCGTCGGTGATGAAGCTGCCGGCGCGTGACGACGCACCCTTGATCATGGCCGGTCTGGGTACGGGTCTGGCGCCCTTCCGCGCCTTCGTGCAGTACCGCGCCATGCAGAAGGCGCAGGGCAAGGACATCGGCGCCATTCTACTATACCTGGGCTCGCGCCACCAGCGCGAGGAGTATCTCTACGGCGAGGAGTGGGAGGCGTACGTCGACGCCGGCGTCATCACGCTGCTCGGCGCCGCCTTCTCCCGCGACCAGCCCCAGAAGATCTACATCCAGGACCGCATGCGCCAGACCATCGCCGATATCGTGAAGGCCTACATCAAGGAGGAGGGCTCGTTCTACCTGTGCGGCCCTACCTGGCCCGTCCCCGACGTGACGGATGTCCTGATGGAGGCTATCGCCCTGGAGGCAAAGATGGGCGGCAGCCGCAAGGTCGATGCGAAGAAGGAGATCGACCGGCTCAAGGAGGATGGACGATACGTCTTGGAGGTGTATTAGGTCGGCTAAAGAGCTCTTTTGTTGTTATTTTTTGTTCTTCTGCGTCTCTAGCCTAGTTCTACAATAGACATAGTGATTACATCAGTCTAGCGAGATAGATATAGCTCGCGATGAATATTCAGGTTCATTGATGATTCCTTATTAAGTCTATTGCCACTATTGTATTATGTGCTGAAGGAAGTATACCACCGCCCCCAGTGTGCGCGTTTCAACAACGGAAAGTGTCCGCAGTGATTATACTAGCCGAATAAGCCATTATCAACCCATCTCATTTCTCGAACTTACAAGTCTCGACCCTCATCTTCAAGGACCAGAAGAAGAACGTTGCCAAGCTTAGAAAGGCTTGTCGTAGTTGGATTTTCTATCATGTACCGAATCTATGGCTGAACATGCTAACTGGCTATTCGTATTCTTACCTTACCTTCTATGCAATGCCCACCATTCCGTTAGCCCCTGACTGCCATACCCTGCTTCTTATGCAATCACTAGGTAAGTCCGCGCTTTTTACAGAGACCTACTTCGTATGTATGCAGGTAAGCTCCAAGTGGAACGATGCTATGATGGTTTTTCCAACAAACATCATTCGATGGCTCCAGAGTTCGCAAGCCTAGGACGCTAGTCAGCTTGGACCCCTAAAATGATACCTCGTCTCTATGTATCTTTCCGGGTAACGGTGGCGATGTGGAGAAGAAAGGTACGGAGTCTCCATGTACGATCGGCCGGTCGAGGTCTAAGGCAGTTTTGGGTAATCAAGAGCGCTCCGATTGGCTGCGCACTTTGCCGGGGCCCAAGGTCTTTCAGCATAGGACCAATCAGTGGAAAGGTGATGACCATCCGCCCTGGCCAATGATGGCAGTGCTGTTACTATGGTGGTACACCTGCTGGTGAGCTTATACCGCCGGTGGTGTTAGTCGTCGAACAAAGGCTACGCGTACAAATACCGTCTTGTCCCCTCGGAGAAACTGCTGATGTTGGATTCACAGCATACCTACCCATCTACTCTATAACAAATCCGTATATTGTTTCAGACTCATCTCCTCATCCACCGTCATACCGAAGCAACATACAACGGAGTACCAAGCAAACAAACCTCACCTCCTTACCCAAACGACCTCCAACATCTACACCCGTGACGACATATATCCGTCATAAACAACCACCCAACCAACAAGCAAGCAATCATGACGACTTCAGTTGCGAACACATCATCTACCTGCTGTGGCAAGAACAGCGGTGGCCAGTGTGTCTGTGGTGAGTTTTCAGCTCTACTACTCCTATTGTTACCTACCAGGCCACGGCCTTTAAATCTGCATTATACCACATATATCATAGATACAGACCCCCCCTCTTCGTTTCAGCTACCACCTACCAACCTTCTGCGCACCCAGCTCTAGCTAGGAAACACAAACTAACCAACCCCCCCATGTAGCCGCGCAAGCGAAGTGCTCCTGCGGCAAGCAGTCGGCCCTGCACTGCACGTGCGACAAGGCCCCGGCCGAGAACGCCGTGTCCGGCGCCCGCTGCTCCTGCCGGGCGCGGCCGGCCGGCCAGTGCACGTGCGACAACGCCGCCCGGGAGAACGCCCAGGTGGCCAGCGGCGCGGCCTGCTCGTGCGGCGCCAGACCGGCGGCGTCTTGCACGTGCGAGCGCAGCGCTGCGACGACGGGTAGTGCGAACCCGAACGAGGTCGATTTCACCACGAAGGCATGATTGCTTATGTAAAAATTTCTGTTTGATTACCTAGTTGGGGGAGGGATGGATGGATGGATGGATGGGTTCATGGTCACGGGTACGGGAGGCGCAATTACGGGTCGGGTGAACAAAAGGAAAGAAAAAAGAGATACCAGAAAACGAGGGAGTTTCCGGGCCCAGGACGATGTGAGGTTGGGAATCCGATCTTTCTTTTCTCAGAGGTCTATAAGTTAGAGACAGAGGGAGAGGGAGAGACAACCACCGGAAACGGAAGACGGGGTGCCATAAGAAGGCGTTGATTTTATTTTCTTCTTATTATCGCTCTTGATTCAGCTGCACAGCTTGCGGTGTTACAGATAAACTGATGATTTAAAGGCTTTTCAACACTTCAAAACGTGCTCCTCATTACCATATGCTAAGTGATGGTTGAGGTCCAGAGGTATGCACGGCATGTATGTATATTCCACATTCACCTCGCGGACTGATAGGTACTTAGGTACCTTCTGGGACTGCACGACAACCAATCACAGGACGAGGCCTGTAATTGACCGCCTTCACCACTGGAGCTGGGGCTGGAAATTTTTATCATTCTGCCGGATGAAAAAGGTACCTACGTCACTAAGATTTGCTATCACCAGCTGATAGCACCTCGAACCCTTGATAAGCAAGACAAGTTGGCAGGCTCCCCCTAGATGAACACCCTTGAGGCTTATTGGGCTACATCCGTCTTTGGCAGGCGGTCAAGCAGCTTGTGTGGATCACAGCTAGGGAACCACTGGGAACCTGTCGATCTACGAACTTCAGCGCGAGGTTTAGTGGATGGCCTACCGCCTATGCCGGTTAGGTATTGAGCACAGGGGTGACGGGAGCAGCTAACCCGATATGCCCAGTTCTACTACTACATAGACCCACTGAAGCATATGTAACTCTACCGAAAAGGCCAATTGAGAGCTCATAGGTCGACTGATCCGAGAAATAAACATACAACCTCGATACCTCTAGGTACCTAACCTCCTAATACGGCCATGTGCAGGTAGGTAGTCTGGCTTATCGGGATGTATGTTCATTGCGGATAGGTCCGTAAGTATCTGTGTGGGAGGAAGAAAAGACAAAAAAATAATAATACAGAAGGCCATATGCCTAAGCCGACATGTCGTATCCGGTACAGGGCGTCCTGAAGAATGGTCATTGTATGGAGTAATCCCGAGTACATCCTGTACATCCTGTACCTAGCCTATTATTTCCGTTGGTTAAGTCTAGGGTGCGATCGATCCGATCGTACAAAAAAGAAAAAGAAAATAAAACATCGCACTACCTACCGTAACGTGATGCGCCTACTACCCAACTGCCAACTACTCACCATACACACCTTCATCCTTTCTACACCTACACACGTGCCCTTACTCTAGACTTTTTACAAGTTTCCAGGCACTCGTTTCCAAGTTGTGCCGCCCTTTTCACTGAGATACCCTTCTCTGGCGCGTACCCCAACCACCTGCACCAATTCTCCTGAGTCCCTTGACGTCCATACCCAGATACCATACACACATACCATACACACATACACCCGACAACTACACGCCTGAAAATCCTGCGCACAAAGGTTTGACTGCTAAGGAAAGAACAAAGAAGCACTCGAAATAACCGAATTGTTGAATCCGTCAATTCACAATTGTCCTCTCGGCTCCCCATTCCTTTCTTTGTCCTGAACTCTCATTCCCCAGTTCCCGACGCGCCCACCGTTCCTCGAGACCTTCCACCAGATCTCGACTTGACTCTGTTGGGTTTTTGCATCGAGCAGACCTTCACTTCTGTCATTCCCCCGACTTTGTCGCAATCTGTTACCGAAAGCCTGACACACGCGCATCACGTATATAACTGAACTACCCTCATCCACCTCGGCGCTGAACCGATAGCGCTGCTCCCCGTTCATATTTCAGTCCAACCTCCTGTCATTACCTACCGCCACAATGCCTCCAAAGAAGGCAGCTCCCGCAGCCGGCCGCAGTTCTCGACTGGGCAGTGCCCTTAGAGCGGCCACTGCTGCGAGAAGATCGCGTACCCAGGGACTGGGAGGATCAGACAATGCCAATCAAAACAATGCGGCAACTAATGGCGCTACGTCCGTCCCCGCTACATCCGTCCCCGATGCGTCCGACCCAGCTGCGTCCAACACAGCTGCGCCCGACCCAGCTGTGCCCGACTCAGCTGCGCCCGACTCAGCTGCGTCCGCCTCCAGGAGGCCTGCCGCTGCTCGCTCGAGCAGAAAACGGAAGCAGCCTGTCGAAGAGGAGCAGGAAGACGAGGAAGAGGAAGTGAAGCCAAACCCGTCAAAGAAGACCAAGTCTACTGCTAAGCCTCCGAAGACCGTCCGCGCGAAGGTGCCCCCCAAGACCGAGATAAAAGTCATCGGCGAAGCCCCAAAACAAGTCCTCGACGTTTTCGTTTTTGGTGAAGGCTCCTCCGGCGAGCTTGGCCTCGGAGCCAAGAAGTATGATGGCAAGAAGCCCATTGATGTCAAACGACCACGCATAAACCACAACCTCGACCCCAAGAAGGTCGGCATCGTCGAGATTGCTTGTGGCGGAATGCACGCCATTGCCCTAACCAAGGATAACCGAATCTTTACCTGGGGCGTTAACGATGATGGCGCTCTTGGCCGCGATACCGCCTGGGAGGGTGGCACACGCGATGTCGATGACGAGGACGAGGATGATGACGATGATGATACCGGCCTCAATCCGCATGAAAGCACACCAGGACAAGTCAGCCAGGCCGACTTTATTGACGGGGACAGATTCTGCCAGGTCGCCGCCACTGACTCGGCTTCTTTCGCACTCACCGTCGATGGGCGCGTCTACGGCTGGGGCACTTTCCGTGGTTCCGACGGCATTATCGGTTTCACTCCTACCATACGTGTCCAATCGAGACCGATGGTGATCCCCGGCTTGAAGAACATTACCAAGCTTGCTTGCGGATCAAACCACGTTGTGGCTTTGAGCCTCTCGGGCAGAGTCTACACTTGGGGTAGCGGTGGTCAATTCCAACTTGGCCGGAAGGCGACCACTCGCCACGACGGTTCTAAGGCTGGCTTGCGGCCTGAGTGCTGCAGCAAGTTCTCCGCTAAGAAGTACGCCATCGACATCGGCGCCGGATCCTACCACAGCTTTTTCATCGACAACCACAAGGAAGTCTGGGGCTGGGGCCTCAACAACTACTCACAGACGGGACACAGCGACGACAGTGGCAAGGATGACGCCATGGTTCTTATGCCACGCGTCGTCGAGTCTCTGAGCGGGCGCGATATTGCCCAGATCGTTGGTGGCGAGCACCACACTGTCGCCTGCACTGAGGACGGCGAGCTTCTGACGTGGGGCCGTATCGACGGGCACCAAGTAGGCCACCCTGCTGACAAGTACAACGATGACAACACGGTATTTGATGAGAACAAGAAACCACGTATCCTTATGGAACCTACACGCATTGATGGTATGTCTGCTACGTTCATAACGGCCCCTGCCTATCATGGTAAAGAACTGGAACCACCGCTAACACTACTCGCAGGAATCCACGCAGAATTCGTCGCGGCTGGTACAGACACCAGCTTCGCCATTGATGACTCTGGCAAGACCTATTCATGGGGCTTCTCGGCCAACTACCAGACGGGCCAAGGCACGGACGAGGAAATTGAGGTCCCGACGCTCATCGACAACACGGCGGTCAAGACCCGCCAGATCGTCTGGGCCGGTGCCGGCGGGCAGTACTCCATGCTAGCGGCGGAATCTCAGATTGAAGCAGATGGCGACGATGAGGCAGATGGCAATGATGAAGCCAATGGCAACGATGAAGCCAATGCCGACGGTCAAGCCAATGCCGACGGTCAAGCCAATGCCGACGGTCAAGCCAATGGCAACGGCGAAGCAAATGCCAACGGTGCTTCATAGAAGGGGTTGGCCTAGTCTGCACATACACGCCCGAAGCTCACCACCCAACGAAGCTTGTGCTTAGCCTAGTACGAGGGCACAGCGTTCATCGAGCAGCGCAATATCTGTTCTTGTATGGCAGCGGTAGCAAGGGTCATTGCATACACCAAAACAAAACATCGATTTATATACGATGGTTGCTAAGCGAGGGGCTGGATGCCTACATGTCACGCATGTATAAAGGAGTTCAATGACGGCCAGGCTGGTATCTGAAGGTCATGCCATATGCACTAGTTGTGGCTAGCATGACAGGATGGATATATTTTCTCTCGCCCGTGATGAGGATGAGATGTAGGCAAAGGGAGAAGCTGGAAGGGAGATATGAGAGAAGCGAGGCTTTACCAATACCCAACGTGTGCTCATAACATTATAGTAGCTGCTCAGAGAGTGACTTTGGTTCTCTAATATACAAGCGATCTGTTTTTGCAGAAACTCGATGCTGATGATGTGGATGCTACGATTTTGATGCGACGTGCTCCTACCTATCTGCCTACTAACTATTCGTAGGGGCGATTTATCATGAACATACCTAGCGTTAGATGCTTGAGAAAGTAGACAGCGGGCTCCAGCGATTAGAAGGGCCTTGCTTCTGTAGATACTGGTATCTCTACGAGAAAGTTGAGCGTACGGCTAGCTCTTAGGTGCCTACCTGGCCACCTCCATCATACCTCGACTGCATTCATAACTTGATCCCTTATCCCTTATCTATTTGTGCAAGTAGGTGGGCATGAATAAGAGCAATCTTCTTATCTATGCGAATTTCTGTGTGAATTTCTTCATGAAATTCTTCCAAGACAGGCTGACAGGGAAAAGACAGGGAGGGGAACTAAATCTTGGCACTAACTACATGCATATACTTTTAGTACCGATTAGGTAAAGGTGCCCAAAGTGACAAAGGCTTTGTACCTACCCGACGAGCTGCATCACAGACTGAAACCTTCCGGCTTCCGTCTCCTTCAGTTTCCTATCGATTTCAACCCTCCACACTCAACACCCAACCTCGACGTCAGGATCATTTTACTCCCTGACCTTCGACATCGTTACCCCCAACACCTTTGCCTTCAGTTCCGCTGCCTCCCCTCTCACTTTACCCATACCCATCACAGCGGACGGCAGTAGAGTGTATTCATTCAATTAAGACAGCGAAATCTGACCGCAGTCATGGCGCATCGATCGCAAGATCACTACGTGCCATTGCCGCCTCCGCCGGCATCAAGTACCCTCCCCCCACGTCCCCCTTCACCTCAGCAGTCGCGTACATACTCAGATAGACTACCGCCGCCGCCGCCGCCGCAGCAGCAGCAACAGCAGCAGCGATGGGATGATGATACGCGGCGACGAGTTCCCGATGATCGCTTCAACCCCCGGGACAGTCCCCGGGACGATCGACGGGGCGATAATGGCTACCGTGGTCCTTTCTCCGACCTACGCCAATCATCTGCACGCGATTCCTACCCCCGCGCCCGCGATCATGACCGCAATCGCGGTCGAGACGGAGAACGTCGCGACGAATTCCGCCCACCTCAGGGCGCTTTCACTTTCCGCGCAGAAGGCCCTCCGGGGCTCAACGTCGATTCCTACCGTCCCAGTGCACAAGATGGTCGGGGCCCTGGTCCAGACCGGTATGATTCGTACCGCCCTTCCCCTGATTCCCGTCATCATACAGTTGCCCGCAGTGGTAATAGGTACTCGTTTGAGGAAAAATCTCCTAACCTAGACTCGCACATGCCTCATAGAGATAGATTCCCACGCCGCCAAGAGAACGGAAGATCGAATCGCGACCGCGATCGTCCTCCTCGTAATCACGACCGAAACCAGAATCGCGGCCGCGGCAACCAACGCTCCCGCCCCTTCCCGCAGCGCTTCGTGCAAAAAGCTGCCGATCGACTGCTTTTGCATAGTACGCATGACCAGGAGGCCGAGCTGATGTTGGGCGATACCACGGGCCGAGTGACCTACAGAGACCCCGCGGAACTGTCGGATAGTGACGAGGCAGCCATGGACATCTCTGACGAATCCGGCGGCGAAGACAACAGCGCCAGGGACAACGGCGAGCCTGCTGCCAAACGCGCGCGAACCATGTCGTCGGCCCCGGATCGCCCTCAAGAAGCCCCGAAGTGGTCAAATCCCGACCCTTACACCGCCCTTCCTCCACCCGACGAGACCACACGCAAGAAGCTCGATATGGTGCAGCTGATCCGCAAAGCCCGCGTGGAGGCTGAAGCCAAGAAGCCTGCTGTTGCTACTGAAGCTGATTTCATTTCCTGCGACCTCAGTGAGGATGAAGGTAATGGGAAGAACCCAGTAGTATCATCACGAGAGCCACGTTCACAACGATTTGCTGGCCGTGATACCCAGCGGCAGCAATCCCCCCAGAGACCAGGCATCAAGGAGAACCCGATTGATCTTACTGCTTCCGCCTCGCTAGGTAATCGTAAACGCACGTTTGATGATCAGATCAAATTGCCTCATGCTTCGCTCAAACCGGTCCGCCGCATGGCCTCTACCGGCACCATCGTTCCCGATTGGCAACCCGTCCAAAACGAGGATCCATGTCCCTGGGCCCAGACTGATCATTCTGCTACCCCTTCCATGGCTACACGGTCAGTTCACTCACCTGCCTTGATCTCTTGATTCTTCCCCCTCATTCCATTTTTCGGTACACAAGTCTAGAATACTAACCGCTAATATTTTCCTGCGACTTAGATTGCACAAGGAGATCATTGACTTCTATGAATACGTCCGACCGCGCGACTTTGAGGAACGGGTTCGCCAAGATTTGGTCGAGAACCTGAGAACTATCATCAAGAAGAAATGGCCTGATGCCGACTTGTACCCCTTCGGCTCCTTCATGTCAGGCCTCTACCTCCCTACTGCCGATATGGACATTGCTATTTGTTCATATCGTTTCGTCGAGACTGGGAGGCCTGTGTATTCAGCTAAGAGCAACCTGTTCGCTCTGCGCGCTTGGCTTACTAGTCATCGGGTTGCCTACCGGAACGAGATCGAGCTTATCACCAGAGCTAAGGTTCCTCTCGTCAAGTATGCAGATGGAGCAACCGCTTTGAAGGTCGACATCTCCATCGAGAAACTCGATGGTCACAATGCTATCCAGACCTTCCTTGACTGGAAGACCAAGTATCCTGCCATGCCTATCTTAGTCTCTGTCATCAAGCATTTTCTGCTCATGAGAGGGCTGAACGAACCAGTCAATGGCGGGATCGGAGGCTTCAGTGTCATCTGCTTAGTGGTTCATCTGCTGAACAGCTTACCACAGGTCCAGAGCGGCTCCATGGTGCCCGAGCACCACCTCGGCGAGCTACTCATGGAGTTCTTCGATTACTATGGCAACAAGTTCAACTACCAGATGGTTGCTATCCGCATGAACCCCCCGGGTCTAGTCAACAAGAACGACGTCAGCAACGTTGTGTACCGTAACCGTGATAGGCTGTCTATTCTCGACCCGAATAACCCGGAGAACGATATCTCTGGGGGCTCCGCCAATACGGCTACCATATTGAAGCATTTCTCGCAGGCTTACGCTGTCCTCAAAGAGCGGATGTCGACACTCGCGGGCAGAAATGGATTGCTGCTAGAACCTATCTTTGAAGGCAAATACTCTAATTTCCAAGTCCAGCGAGATTACTTGCAACGGCTAGCTTCCCAAGGTAGTCTGAAGTCGCAGAAGAGCAAACACTACTGAGTCTTCCAGTAGGAGACTTAGCAAGGACCCCAGAGACTTAGATCGGTTTTCACCGACCGTAGTAAGGATTTGAGCTTGCCACAGCGCGAGCATTTGACGGAATCCGGACCCTATAGAGCAGGACAAGGCGTTTTTCGACGGCGCCTCTACGGACTTGATGGGATAACGGCGCTGCGGTCTCGGATTCAAAAGAGCTTCGGACATGCGGACTTACGGATTCTCGAGGCCTATATTTGATACCCCCTCTCGCTTGTATTTTGTTTTTCCGTCCCCATCTTACGTTTTCTCTATTTTGAGACCTGCTTATGAGGGCAATTTGTAGTGTAGTATGGGGAGATGTGACTTCGACCATGGTCCCATGTCGGCATCCAACGCTCCCCAGGTATTTCGCCTGGGAGACGGACAGGAACACTCCTTGCTTCGATGGACGGGTGCACATGTCCATGGAGCATCTTTCATAGCCTACGTATTGCCAAGTGGCTACAGAAAACAGTGAATCATAGCTGGAACATTTCTTTGCAGCCGCTTTTCTTCGACCGACGCCTTCTAGTGAGGGGTTGCCCTCGCCCCGTGACTACCAACCAAAGCAAGCCCTACCAATCCTGCCAGAATGGGCGAGTTCAGGGAGTACCATGAATACTCAACTACGTTAACGCAATACAGGTCACCTACTCTACCCCCTTGGAGATGCACTGACAAGGGCCTAACCCCGGCCATAACTGGGTACCACCAGGACTTGACATGACTAAACTGGGGGTTCTTTCGTATCCGGCAGTCGCTGGACGAAGGAGCCAACCAGACAACAGGCGGATGGGGCTCGCATTGTGCGTCGCGCAACGGAGAAAGACAACGCTGATGATGATACAAGATGTAAGATGCAAGATGCAAGATGCAAGATGCAAGATGCAAGATGCTGTCCTTTTCCGCCAGGTGTTTTCAAACACCACCCTTTTCTCACTGGATGCGGAGCTTGCGCGCTTGGCTCTAGGGAGGAAGGACTGCGTAGTAGGGGGGACAACCTGTTTGCTGCGTGCGTCGTGATGGGATAAGATAGGATGATATGAGATGGGGTTGGGCTGTGTTGGATTCTTGGGTGATACGATACGTTCAGCAGAGGTAAAGCAAAGCAGCAAGCAAGCAGCAAGCAATCTAGATGATTACGTCTCGAGTGCTCTTAAGAGACCCTCCGTGTCATCACGTAGACCAGTCAGTCCCGTTGCCCAACACACAAACATGAACTGCGCCATCTTCCTGAGCTACCTAGGAGCAGTTTATGGAGCCAGTATAGTAACCAGGTAAGTAGTACGTAGTTTTGGGTAGACTTATACATAGTAAGTACTTGGGTAGAGTAGACTTGTAGCAGTAGCCCGGCAGACACAATGTGGTGGGGTCATTCGTATACTCTAACAACTCGAGAATTTATTCAATGTGGGGCACGATGGCTGAGCGGTTAAAGCGTCAGACTAGAATGCTGAGAAAGTAGAATGACGATTCACGATTCTACATTTCTCTTCGATATCATCTGATACCTTCGGGTGCGTAGGTTCGAATCCTGCTCGTGTCGATTATCTTTTTTTCTTTCTTCTCATTCTTTTTGGTGCTTTGCACAACCATCAATTTGGGTGGCTACTTTGGTGATAGAGCGAAGCTACCCTTGCTTATCTTGTCACTTATTGTACTTAAGCCCAACTCTCCTCCAACTTCCCTCTCGTTCCCCAACTTACGGTCGGCCACACCTATTAGAAAAACAAGTAAAGTCGCAGTTAACCCTGTGGCTACCCATACCAACCCCCCCAACTCCCCCTCTTGTCGCAGCCATGGAAACATACATGAAGGCATGCAGTTACACATACTCAACCAATCCATTTACCTATCTATATATATCTTGTCCTTTATGGATATGTTTGCTGATGGGGGTTGGGACTAGCTAGGCTGGAACGTGGATGGTATTATTAATTAGGTATTATTGCAATTTTCCGGTACCACTAAAAGGGGCTTACATGAGTTTCATTATGTTCAGTCCGAATGGCTTCCAGGTTACTTACTACCTACCCCCTGCAGATGAACTCGTAGTCGAGAGACGTCAATGGTGGGACTAGATTCGCTAAGAGGGCGAGAAACAAAGAACGTATCTGCCTACTGCCTATAGCTACTATCCAGGTCTTCTTTCCGTTGTTGCACCGATCGCCAGTTACCCCAACCCAAGTAACAACTGGTTAATCGTCCAACAAAGAACGAATCTGGCAATGCACTTCATATCACTCTCCGCTCCACGGAAACCTAGAGAGGTAGATAGATGCAATACACAGGTTACACATGGAAGAGCAAGCAAGCTATAATGTGACTCATGCTTGTCCTCCAGTTGGTTGTTGCATGTCTGTCTCTCGCCAACTGGTTAGAGCTCTCCTTTGTTCCTCGACCATTCCAGAAGTGTTCACGAGGTGTATTAAAGCTGTAGAGCTGTAGAGCTACCAGGCAGCTACGAAGCTCATAGCATGGCGATGGAAATATATTTTTCATTCCTTATTCCCTGTACGTAGAAGAAGCAAGCTACTACGCGTTTTAGGATATAGCTATCGAAGCCCCCCCGGTTTGTGATACAAACCATCCATCCATCCAATTACGCATATCCCCTTACCATTCGAGCAGCCGCATACCAGCGCAGTGTTGGCCATCCCCTATAGTTTGATTGAAGGACGGTTGGAGCCCCTGAACGCCGCCCATCCCAGGAGAGCCCAACTGCCAACGATCGAAGATGTCTACGGGCAACAGATCGAGAGCAGCGGATGCCCCCGACCTCAGGCCCCTCCCCTTCGCATTCGATAGAAACAGCCCGACATACCTACCGAGCCTGAAAGACGAGGAGTACGGCGATATCGTAGCCACACTCAAGGCATTGGCCAAGGGGAAATTCCCCCGTCAGGTAGGTTCACCAACAAGCATCCCGAGCCCACGCCCGTCTCCCACCCCCTACTTTCTCACAATGGTTACTTGAACCCCTTGGCCAGCCCCTCAGAACATCGCGAAGACAACATTTGTCAACGTTAGCTGTAGCATCCTCTTCCCGGTGCCCAGTTATCCAGAGAAGAGAAGAAGACGTGCGGTAGTAGCTTGGAACACAGGCAACGTCGACGAAAGAAAAGCTGGCTGACCCCCCGAAAAAACAAACGTATAGGACTCCGTGCCCACCGCCCTCAACGCGTACAACTGCACGCAGCCCAACAAGCCGTGGGTGTACTTCCACCCCATCAAGCCGCTCGAGGTGGTCCGGCGGCGGGGCGGCAGACCGACGGACGCCCCCGTCCTGAAGGAGGCCCCCGACGTCCGGCTGCCCGCGGCCCTGCGCGCCGACCTCAACAAGCCGTGGGTCTCGATCCGGCTCTACCAGGACTACAAGGCCCCTCTGCAAGAACGCAAGCTCCCCCGCACCCCCCACCCCTGCAGCACCAGCACCAGCACCAACAGCCGCATTGGCACTACAAGAAGTAACACGAACACTGACACTGCTAACACTTACACCGCCTGCGGTGAGCGACACCAACCAGGCAACCCGAACCGAAACGCCGCGAGGCATCAACGATCCGGAAGCCCGGGTTCCGGTTCCGGGTCTCGGTCGAGGCCAGCCGGCTGGACGCACCGGGAAGGGCGGGCGCGGTACCGGTACGTGTGCTACATCCACGAGCACAAGGTGTCGCTGCGGCCCGGTTCGCGGCGGTCCGTGTACACCATCAGCGTCTGGGACCGGGAGTGGAACGAGCTGACGTGGCACGACGCGTACCCGGTGGGGCGCGCCGCGCGCCGCGCCGAGGCCCGCCTGTTCTGGGACCGCGCCGCCGCCCAGCCCGGGTTCCCGCTGTTCCCACGGGCCGTCGTGGCCGTCAGCGGCATGGCGCTGGGAGGTAGCGGAGGAGGGGGAGGGGCGGGAGGGGTAGGAGGGAGGGATGATAACCCCCGCAGGACCTTCGTCGATCGCATCCGCGTCCGCGACAGGCACTACCGCGCCGCGGAGAGGCTCGGCGCCGCGATGCGCGATCACCCGCCGCCGCGGTTCACGCTGGTGAGTGAAAAGGGGGGGGGGGGGGGGGGGGGGGGGGGGGGGGGGGG